>JBAMYA010000024.1:3119529-3130544 GCA_037176975.1 Arrhamphus sclerolepis | reverse complement strand
GTGTGTGTGTATATATATATATATATATATATATATATATATATATATATATGTGTGTGTGTATTTAAATGTTCTTTTTTTCTTTTTGTTTGTTTAAAGAGGAGAACTGGAGATTTAAAAGAAAAATATTGTGTAAGACTGGAAATATATGCAGAACGTAGATGATTTCATCTCCAACAAAAGCAGAGTGAACATACTCGCTAAATAACCAGACTTGAATGAGTGACAATTTTAGTACATTACAAATTCGATTGAAGAGGATGTATAAATATTTAAGAAAATACATAAAAATAAGATTTCTTGTGCATTACATTGCAATACATTTAAGTAGTTTGACACAACCTTTTGTAGATTAATCCAGCCTCCCTGTGGAGTACAGTAGAGTAGCTGTTTAAAATCTGTGTTTAAGCTGAGCCAGTCAGGAGATATATGATGCGCTATCGTGCAATTGATTAACCTGTGCTGTTGTATATTGTATTTGTGTGTTTTGTGACGGCAGGTGTTTCGGCCTCCTCCACCTGACACTCGTCTTTGCGTTGTGGCCACCAACGTCGCAGAGACATCTTTGACCATTCCCGGCATAAAGTACGTGGTCGACTGCGGTCGAGTCAAGAAGCGTTTCTACGACAGAGTGACTGGGGTGTCATCCTTTAAAGTTGCGTGGACCTCGCAGGCTTCAGCTAATCAGAGAGCAGGCAGAGCAGGGCGAACAGAGCCGGGACACTGCTACAGGTGAGAACCATCAGATTGTCGTACATGGCAACGTCACGCTTTTCTTTTCTTTTTAGTTTGGGAAAAAAACAAGATTTATTTACTTTTTCTTCCTGTTCTCTTGTTTTCGTTGGTGTTTCTGCAGGTTGTACTCGTCTGCTGTGTTTGGAGATTTCAGTCAGTTCTCAGAGGCAGAGATCACTCGCAGGCCTGTAGAGGACCTGGTTTTACAGATGAAGGATCTCAACATAGACAAAGTCAGTGACAGAGGAGGGGGGAAATGATTAAAAGAAAATAAAAAAAATCAGAAACATAACCTAGTCACTCCTGCTTTTACAGGTTATCAATTTTCCTTTCCCTACGCCTCCCTCCTCTGAGGCTCTTGTTGCAGCAGAAGAGTTACTGGTCTCCCTGGGAGCTCTGGAAGAGCCGCCTCGCACAGGAAGGTGGCTGTTTGCTTTTCTTCAAATGTTTTCACTGAAATCTTGGGTTTTCTTTGTTTTTTTTTTTGTTTTTTTTTAACTGTTTGTTAAAACAGTTCAGATACAGTTCATGAAATGTAATCTGTAGTGAGGTTACCCAGTTAGGAGCTGTAACTTAGATTCCAGCCATCGTAGAGACGGTGGAAGGGATGATTAGGCTCCTCTGTTGAAGATGGATCTTTTTCTCATTTTTCTAAAAGCACCAACAGCTTTTTATATGTTTTACCTTTTCACCTTTGAGCTAGAAGGTGAATCTTTGCTTAATTTTGTTTCCAAGCCTGTAAACAACTTATTCCTTTTTATAAGGGTGAAAGAGATCCAGCGAGCAAGGCTGAGCTGTCCCATCACCCCCCTGGGCAGAGCGATGGCTTCGTTCCCTGTGGCACCTCGTTACGCAAAAATGCTATCGCTTGGGAAGCAGCAGGAGTGCTTGCCATACATCATTGCTGTGGTGGCAGCCATGACTGTCCGGGAGATTTTTGAAGACCTTGACAGGTTGGCGTATTTCCTGTAAACGCTTTGTAGTGACATGCAGTCATTTGTTTAAATTGTGGTCATGGTCAGAAGTGGCTATCTCTCTGCAGACCTGCACATAGTGAGGATGAAAACGCTAAACTCACACAGCGTCGAGCTCGGCTGACCCAAATGAGGAGGTTGTGGGCTGGACATGGAGCCTCACTCCTGCTGGGGGACCTCATGGTCATGCTGGGTGGGTTTTCTGCAGCTTGTATGCTGCCCTTTGGAACCTTGAAGTTACAGTTTTTGCTTTGATTTTTGCTTAAAGCAAAAGGAGACTGAAACACTTAAGATTTAAGCAAGTCTGGGATGGTTTACGGTTATTAATGTGAAATATCTGAAGTCTCACCATAGTTCGTTACACACGTAGGCGCTGTTGGTGCTTCTGAATTTGCCGGATGTACTCCCAAGTTTTGTGAAGACAACGGGATGAGGTATAAAGCCATGGTGGAGATCAGGAAGCTCAGAGGCCAACTTACAAATGCTGGTACACACACACACAGACAAAGACAGATAATACATCTCTACTCCAGAAAAGCAATGTGAAATCCCATGTGTTCTCCCTTCCCAGTCAATGCAGTATGTCCAGAGGTGGGAATATTTGTGGATCCCAAGATGACTCCACCAACAGAACACCAGGTGGTTTGCTTGCGCCAGATTGTTTTAGCTGGACTCGGAGACCATCTCGCGAGGCGTGTGCAAGCAGAAGATCTACTGGACCCCAAATGGAAGAATGCTTACAAGGTAAGTTGCTCCAAGGGCCCTGACATACCAAACAAAGATCAAGAACCAGGGGCAACTAAATGGTGTACAGTCTACACCTGCACAAGAGGACATAACCTTCCAGGTGGGAGACTATGGGTCAAAGGTTAAAGGAAGCAGTCTTTGTATGACAGCGCTTCAGTGTTAGTTCAGTTTTTAGTATCCAAAGTATTTCTAGCTCATACACGTCTAGCTCAGATATGTTTTCCAACTTCAGCTAATATGTTAGAACTGCCAAAATGGTTAATCAACTTTATAAAAAAAAAAAACACCTTGACAGGGTCTCACAATGAAATGCTAAAAAAATAAAAATAAAAAAATCAAGGGTAATGATGCACTGCGGTCATTGCTGATGGCCGCTCCTCAGCTTGGTATGTCATGGCTATTGCTCTCTTTTACGTCCTACCTTTCATCTGTTTTTACTCGTAGACTCCTCTGATGGATGACCCAGTATTCATTCATCCTAACTCTGCACTGTTTAAAACAATGCCAGAGTTTGTTGTCTACCAGGAGATCATGGAGACCTCCAAGATGTACATGAGAGGTAAATGGAAAAAGTGCTCTTGACCTGGAAAATACCTACAAGTTTGTAATTAATGTTATTCTTAATTTAGCGCTGTTATGTTGAAGTGAAAATATGATTTTTGGATTTATCTTGAATAACCTACTGTGTCTATTCTTGATAGTTTGGTCAAATACCTTGTTTAAGATAAATCAAAGGATCTTTTTCTTTGCTCCACATTAATTCAGATATTTTGTGACTTCCTATGTTGTCACTGCTCTTGTGTTTTACCTGAAAATCATGTTGATCAACCTGTTCTATAATGCCAAATGTCATTGTTGCTGCCATTATGGAGGCAAAATGTGTAGCCTGAAAGTTTACGTGGTGAAATTAGTTCTCCTACATCTTCCTGCAGGTGTTTCAGCTGTAGAGGCAGAGTGGGTCCCTCAGCTTCTGCCTCAGTACTGCCATTTTGGTCCCCCTCAGGAGTCTCCAGCGCCGTGGTTCTGTTCCTCCACCGGCACCATCAGATGCCATCGGTCAAGCAGCTTTTGTAAGTAATCTACATTAAATCGCTGGAGCTGATGGGTGCCTTGTCTGCATTTACATCATTGTTGTGTTTCTCCTTTAGTCCGTGTGGGTTGGCAACTCCCGGCAGTGGAGATGGAGTATCCAGAAGGCCTTGAGCGTTACAAACTGTTTGCACGGTTTATTCTTGAGGGACAGGTAAAAAAATAAAAATAAAATAAAAAATTGAAAGGCCTAAATATATGTGCTTTTTCTGTCTGTTTTTAATTTTTTTTTTTTTTAAGTTAAACTGGATATTAAACCAAGAGCAGAAGTTGTACAAATGATGCTTGCATCTGACCAAACCTGACAAAAACATCATCTTCTTTACTGTGTCTGGTTAACAGGTTTGTCCCAGTCTAAAGAAACACAGTGGCCACCTTCTTTCAAATCCCTCCATCATGCTGAAAACATGGGCTAAGTAAGTTAATGCCATCACAACATGATCTGCTTTCTTTACCCTTTTCTGCCAAACCAGGTCCAGTGTGGGTTAGAATATTTTTCCCTGTTTTAACTGTTGAAACAGCAGTTTTCAGGGAGGAAAATTAGCATTCTAACATCATAATTTGAAAAGAACCATTGATGCAAGGGGTTAGAGAAGCAGCTCTGATGACCAAAAAGCACCTTTCTTAAGTGTAATGTTAACCATACTGTTTGTGAACATTGCTCCAGGTGCTGCATATAGTTCCATTTGCAATTCATGAACGTGGACATTGGCTTGTGGTGAAAATTAGACAAATGCTGCAATCTGTGAACATAAATTTCCTCAATATACTGCAGTCCTCTACGTTCATCGTACACAAAGGAAAGTTCAAATTATGTTTTCAAGAGACGGTTAAAGTGTTGTAATAATGCAGTTTTACTCTCGCTGTGGAAAAGTAAACCAGACCATAAATGCTTCTAAATCTGAAGCAGATCTGAACTGGCTCCAGCACAGCACCAGTACTTCGTTCAAGATGCTCAAAAACGATATTTGATCCATGTTTTTCTTGCTTTTGCAACGTTGCAATTTCAGGCTACAGCCCAGAACAGAGGCTCTACTGGGACCACTGGTGTCAAAAGGGGTTGACTGCAGGAATGCACTGCTTTCTGTTTGGAAGACTGAAGAAAAATGTGAGGATATAACATGTTTTGCTTGTTTCTAATTTGTTTGGTCTTATTAGAATCGAATTGTGCTGTTTTTACAATTCGTTTCCCTCTTCCTGCAGTTCTGTTGTCTGCATACTGCCAGTGGTTACCTGAAGCCGTGCATGAGGAAGTTGCCAAAAGCTGGCCTCCAATATAAATTCAGGCATCAAAAAAGTACAAGCAACACAATGGACTCCCGACCAGCAACCTTAAACTACACATCAGCAGAACCCACTTCACCCTGGAAATGCCTTCCTCAGATTCAGCAGTTTTTTGTTTTTTTTTTATCACAGTTCATCTTCAGTACCACAAACTTCACTTTTCTTGATGTTGTAATTAAACTTTGTATCTATGAATTTAATGTTATTTTTAGGCAAAATATCACCCAGCTAGTGCTCTGTAATGACTTGTGTGTACTGCTGTCATTTATGCATATCTGATTTGGTCTTCATAAGACTTATAAAGACTGATGTTCTGATAAAACCTTGCTTTGGGATTTATTCAATTCTGACAACTGTTTCTGTTATAGAGATTTAAAAAAAAAACAAAAAAAACATTTTAAATGTTTTGGTAAGTATTAACAGAGGTGTTATGCTTACAATCATGATAGTCTTTGGATTAAGTTGACAATTATGAAACAGAACTCTTGTGCTAAACTGTTAAAAATGTCTGACTACCAAACTAAATACCTGAGGAAAATATATAGATGAATTGGTTAAAATACAGTAAAAACAGAGTCGCTCCATGTATCAGGAGACAGCTGCCTGGTCCAGGGACCTGGCTGCCAGGGAGGAGGCCACAACCCACCCCCAGACTGGGCAGAGCCTCAGACACCACCTCTGAAGGGTGGATGGAAGAACCACACCACAACTCAGGGAAATACTGAGGTTAAAAACTAAATAACTAAAAAGATAAATATAGGAATATTAAATAGTTTTAATATTAAATTAAAACAATATAATTCTATACAAATAGTGACTTCTCAACTACGGAGGAGCAGCTGTTGAGTTTCATTTGTAATATATGACTAGTGTTTTTCATCTCTTTTCCCAAGGCTTACTTCCACCTCTCAAATTAAACAAGACAATGCAGCAATAATCGAAGGAATACTAATAAATAGTAAAATAAAGAGCTGCTGCCATTGGCTACGGTGGCTCGTGACGTAATTTCCGTCTGTCAGCTTGTATACTTCCGAGAGAGGAAGGAAGACTAGAGTTTATATTTAAAGAACAATTACAAATAAACGCAAAGAGATACTTAACCTTTAGTCGCTTGACAGTCAAACACCTAAACTGTCAATATGGTACGTATTGCTGTGCAGTTGTTTTAACTCTGAGGACAAATTATCTCTCGAAATAAGTTGCCGTTGTAGCAGTTGAGCTAAAAGAAAACGGCTAACAACAACATTGTCTCAGAAAGATGCTCTGTCATGATGAAGTTGAAGTCCTACCTAGACATTATTAAGCCACAGAAAACTGACATGAATCTTATATATGTGTTAATATGTCATGGTTCGTTCCGCAGTTTTCCTTCCATGTATTTGACCACCCGATGGCCCGGGGCTTTCAGAACCGCTTCTCCACTCAGTACCGCTGCTACTCGGTGTCAATGCTGGCGGGACCCAACGACCGCTCCGATGTGGAGAAAGGAGGCAAAAGTGAGTCCTGATTAGAGACTTAATACATTTAAGAAAAGAGAAAAAAAAAACAGCTTTCTTCTTCAAAAAAGATAGTTGTGAGTAAACTCAGAACGTGTCCCAACGAGTCCAAATCCATGTCTATTTTTAATACTGTCTCACAAATGCTGCAACCCATTTTAAGAGATTATATTGTTTTTTTATATTGGTTTTAGAAAATGTATTATTTATTTTTAGGTTTTATTGGCCTAAAATAAAAATGATTAACCCTCGTCACAGTTCTGTTAGGTTTACATCCAGGATGTGAAAATAAACTTTAGTTGGCTCATCCTTTGTTACATGTGTCACAGGAAGCTTCATGTTTTTTTCTTCTTCTAAATAGTTACGTTCTAACATATACTATTTGGCTTGCATTGTGCAAGTTGACATCTACTCTACACCATTAAATATAATGGTAAATTAAAAAAACAACTATATGAAGCAATGTAGTTTAATGTATTATATATATGTATGTATGTGTGTGTGTGTGTGTGTGTGTGTGTGTGTGTGTGTGTGTGTGTGTGTGTGTATTAGACATTACAGGTTTTTCTTATTTATCAATGCAATATTTATGAGAACGCAGGTTGTTTATATCAGAACTAATAATTCATGGTCGTTTTTTTTCCCTTCAGTAATTATGCCGCCTTCAGCTCTCGACCAGCTCAGTACGTACAAGTTAAATTAAGCACTTCTTCATTCCAATTTTTCTGTTTGCACCCTCCATGAAACATATTGTTTTTCTTTCATTTGTACAGGCAGGCTTAACATCACCTATCCAATGCTATTTAAGCTGACCAACAAGAACTCAGACAGAATGACGCACTGTGGTGTTCTGGAGTTTGTGGCAGATGAGGGAATCTGTTACCTTCCACACTGGGTGAGAAATGATAATGAGTTTATCATCAATGTCAAATGGACTGAACTGTCTGCTCTCAGCAGTGCTTGAGTACTACAGTATTATTTTTACTCAGATGTGGATATTAGTGTTATAAAAATAGAGGAAAGGTTATTTGTCAAACAGCCACATAAGTGGTGTGATAGTTTTTTGTTGATAAAAGAGTCAGAATCTCAGCCTGAGGATTTACACATTCTTCCTGTGCCAGTGTGGCCCATTTCTGTGGGTCCTTTCAACAATTTATGAACACCAATTCACATTCCAAGGGTCAATTGGTGTTTCTAAATTGCCCAAAGAAATGAAAAGGAGTGGAAAGAGTGGAAGTTTGTTTGTCCCTGTCCTGTGATTGGACTGGTGACCTGTTTGAGTATGCTCCATCTCTTGCATAATGGCAGCTGGGGTAGGCATCAGCCTGAACAGGGTGAAGCTGTTGTAAAAACTGGAACCTGAACTGTTAACTGATAATGAAATTGTTTTAAGGGCTCTTTAGGAAGTCAAAGAAGAGAATTATTAGGTTTAATACTGTTAATATGGTTAATTCTGGGTTGTTTGTTTGTTTTAAATTTAATTTGCTTTTTGCAGATGATGCAGAACCTCCTGCTGGAGGAAGGTGGACTGGTCCAAGTGGAAAGTGTAAACCTCATGGTAGCTACTTACTCAAAGTTCCAGCCACAGAGTCCTGATTTTCTGGACATTACAAACCCAAAAGCAGTGTAAGTAATATCAACTAGAAAGATCAGTTTCACCTTTTTCCACATTTTTCGTTGAGCTAAAGTAATCAGCTAAGTTTTTACTTTATTACAGACTGGAGAATGCACTAAGAAACTTTGCATGTTTGACAACCGGTGATGTCATAGCTATTAACTACAATGAAAAGGTAAATTGCTTTATTTTTGTTAAAAAGAAAAGAAAGAAATTCCGTTTTTGATCCTTTTATTCTGTACTATTGCTAATAGAATCTGTGTTTGCTTCAGATCTATGAGCTGCGAGTGATGGAGACCAAGCCAGATAAAGCAGTATCCATAATTGAGTGTGATATGAACGTAAGACCCAAAATATTATTTCATTAAACAATAAGCCTTTTGACTGGATTTTCTTCTTCGTTCATGTGACGTGACTCTCTTGCTCAGGTGGATTTTGATGCTCCTTTGGGCTACAAAGAGCCTGAGCGACGACCTCAGCACCAGGAAGAACCAACAGTAAGAACCTAACCTGAAAGTAGCTGCACTTCTTGTGTTGCTCTGAACAGTGTTTTAAAACAAATGTCTCGACAGGAGGAAGAGGGAGATCCCAGCAGTTATGCTGACATGGACACAGGATTCAGAGTGAGTACAGGTTGCCATGGAGTTTAAACAAACAAACAATCTTAGTGTCCCTCATTAATGAGCTATTTAAAATGAATGTGACTTATAATGTGATTGTTACGTTCAGGCTTTCACCGGCTCTGGCAATCGCCTGGATGGGAAAACAAAAGGGATTGAGCCCAGCCCTGCTCCTCTCAGCCCAAGTGACATCAAAAGGTGATTGCACACATACAGATATTGGAACTATACATGGAACTGACTAAATGGAATTAAACAGGGAACACTTGCACCGGGTCTTTAAATGTAATAAATCTGTTTACTTCAAACTCTTCATATTTGACCCTGTACTCTTGAAGTATTTGTTGTCATTACTGTCATTTAGTTGCAAAATCAAACACTACAGAGCCCCTGTGTTTACAATTGTGGCAGTGGACAATGTGGAGATTCCTGTTCAATTTGTGTTTTACTAAGTGTCAATGAACTTTGGACCATCTCACCAGTATTTAGTCTAATGTATAATCTCATCACAGGGGCATTCCCAACTACGACTTCAGAGTTGGCAAACTCACCTTCATCAGAAACTCAAAGCCTCAGCCCAAGAAATTTGTAGATGATGTGAGTAATGGGAATAATGTTTATCAGATGTTTAAATGTTTTACTATTTTTTAAATAATATATCACATGCATTTCAGCTAATTGCCGTTTGTGTGATTAATATTAACATTTTAGTTTCCTTTGTTCTTATTTATTCAAACTACATTGTCATAGCTGTAATCTAAACCATTTTATTCCTCTCAGGATGATGCCATGAACAAATTCATTGCCTTCTCTGGACAAGGACAATCACTTCGCAAGAAGGGCAGAAAGCCTTGAAGGATTACAAATGGAGAGTTTGGCTTATGTGGCGCCTGCAGTGGCAAACTTAAATAACTGACTGGTGTTCAGGGGAACTGGTTTTGGCTCCGTCTGTTTTGAATGGAGGCTTTGGTGTTGACTTTTGGTTATAGTTTATGATTAAAACCCTGACAGTAGTATTTTGCTCAAAAAAATTGAGTGGTGACAGACTTGTCTGAATAAATTATATTACCAACACAAAAACTAAATTTATTTCAGCACCCTGTGGTTTCTGGAATTTTTACTTTTCTCTCTCTCTCTCACTCTTTTTTTATTTTTATTTTTTATTTTTTCATTTTTTAAAAATGCAATTCAACCATAGTATTCTGTATCCAGAATCTTACTGTTATGATCGATAGTGGTGAGCAGTGATACTTTTGCTTTAATTATAATGAAATTCATTTATGTTGATTTTTTTTCCTGACTTAAGAATAATTTGATAAGTTTTTTTCCCTTGTTTATTTATAGACAAATAAAGGACTGTGTTTTGAAATTGTCTCAATTATGTTTGTAATGCTTTGTCAGTGTAATAGCAATTGAGACTCGGATGTGTCTCTACAGCTACTCAACCATAATAGTGGTAAAATCATTTTAACCACTACTATACCTATGTTCAAGAATCAGTAGATATTTAGTGCTTAGGGTTTTCAGTTATAATTAAAGTGATTGTACAGATAAAAAATACAAGTCATACCAGGAGAATTAATGCTATAATAATTTATATTAAACAGTGGTAACCACATTCATGTAACAGTTGAGAAGAAATGTCTATATTTGATTTTTTTTTCTTTTGTCCAAATCCAAACATGACATGAAGCATTTAATATTTTCAAAGTAAGTGCTATAAAATGCGTTGGTCCTTTTGTTGTGAAATTTTAACCGGAAGTATTACTTCCGTTGACGCTGTTGCAGAAATGGACTACCGAACAGGAACGTGGAGGGTAATTTATACATAAATGCTCATATATTTATGTTATTTACAGTGTCGTTATTTAATTTTTCTTATTTTGCTCTCGGTTGTGCTGATTAAACTGAAGCGGAGCCAGCTCTTGGTGAATTAATCACCAAGGTTATTAGCTTTCGCTGCTAAATTGTAACCTTAACTGCTAGCAAACAGCGATAAACCGATAAAGAGCGTGACAATTTATTGTTTTATCTTATCATTATCTTTGTAATCTTTGTCAGAGAAATGTGTGACTCGTTTTACGCTGAAAGAAATCAAAACCGAATATTTAAGTGTGTTAGAGGACGCAGGGGGGCGCTTTTAATCAAGTATCAGCTTCAGTAAAGCGTCACTGGTCTAAAAGGTGGGAATTAAGTCATACACTGTTTTTTCACCGTTTTCTCATTTTAACGACATAACGTCTCTAGCAGCACACGACAGAGATCCTCGCCTGGGTTAAGGTCCTAACTGTGATAAACCATGTGTGGAAAATTATGTCTAGTGTTCCCTGATGAATCCTGGCTTTTTCATCTTGTAAAATACCATTGCCATCTGATCTGTTATTTTTATAAAAAAAAAAAAAAAAAAAAAAAAAAAAAAAAAAAAAAAACCCCCCCCCCCCCCAAGACCTTTTTT
>JBAMYA010000024.1:3098015-3119429 GCA_037176975.1 Arrhamphus sclerolepis | reverse complement strand
AACCTTGTGACCCTTTTCCAATATTCCAAAGTCTAATCTTTAGTTTCCCTAGCAATTCAAATAGCCTATTTTCAATTATCGTCACTGATCAGTAGTTTCCTTAAGGTTGCACATCCAATCAGCATCAATACCTCATGTTCTCTTTGCATTGTGTGTGGAAATGGTCTTACTTTCTCTATTAACTATTGCTGTCAGTTATATTGTTGGCTTTCTCTGCTCAGTTTTTACTAAATATTTAGGTAACCTCTGATCACCATCATTTGAGATTTTTACACATTTTTAAATCCAATTCTACAGCACCATCCTTAATGGTTTTAATAAAGCAGACAACAGTTCTTAACCACTTTGTAGTAGTTAATGCAATCTCTTTAGTTCTTTTTTTTACACATATCAAAAATATGACCCCTCTGAAACAGTAATATTATTTTCACGGCCACAGGATTCGTCTTCCAACATGGTTGTTTAAGGAATGAGGAGTTACTCTCACCATCAGTTAGAGTTAAATAACATGCTGCTACCTGAAACATATCAATTACTGCTTCACCTTTACCTATTTGTTCAGTTAATCCTATGTCCTGAATTTTGCCTCATTTAGGGAGAAGTGTATTAATCAGAGAACTGTCACAATAAAAATAAAATATTCAATGAAGTAACCTAGACACAATTTTTTTTTTTTTTAATACTTGTATGCAGTCAAAAAAGCTTAGTGCTTTCATAATATGACCTTGTAGTTCTGTCATCCTGAAGAACTTTGAGCCTGTGAGATGAAGACACTGTAGGCATTTACTTTAAATATAAACGGGTGTTCAAATTTTAAGTGCCTCATTTTTTTTTTTCCCCCATTTGTCCTTTAGCCACCAAGAGACTGTGAAGACTATTGGAGTGAGTTCAGGCACTGCAAAAGTTTTAGAAATCATTTTCACCATTACTATGCCTATGGTAGTGCCCCATCCTGCCAGCAGTGGAGAGAGGACTATAGTAACTGCAAGCAGTGGGAGAAGCACAGTAGCACAGAGGCCAAGGTAAAACTGAAGGAAACCCGCATTGTTAAAAGATCTTAAAGTTTCCCTTAGCACATCCCCAGACAGTTTGAATGTTGTGTTTTTGATTATGTTTTTACATTTCTATTACAGGAAGCATTACAAAAAAGTGAGAGGAATCGAGTGGCAGAGCAGAAAAACTTCACCCCAGTGTGGGAACTGAGGCAGGAGCCCCCAAGAGACTGGCACATGCCGCTGAACCAGGAAAAGCCACAGGACTCTTAAAGCCGTGACTGCCATCCTGCTTCAAAAACTCGCACTATACTCCGTTTAACCGTATGGTTAAATAGGATATATAAACACATGCTAAACTGATATGTTTAGCATGCTGAAACTGTTAGCAGCATCTAGTGGACAATGAAGAGGATGACATATTTTCCAACAGTGAATAACGTAATTTCTCTACAGAAAGTGCTGGATTCTGCAGGAGAAACTGAAGCGCAGAGGCTGACGATACCACCTCAGTGAAAATCTGCTTTGCTAACATCTTTGATGTGCGAACATATCCACTAATGAGAGATCTGTGTTTTCTGTGGTTTTAACTTGATGCTACACTAGAACTAATACTTTCTCCACATTTCTACATGAATAAGGAGATTTGCCATCTTCAAACACATTTAATAAATTGAAGCTAAATACAACAAATGTTTAACAAAGGGGATGAATAAGAAAAATGTTTTTATTTCCAGCTTCCTTTTTGTTTTTAAACAAGTTTGAATTAAAAAAACAACAACAAAACACGTGCTTTTTTTTTATTAATGTTGAGCTGATGTGACTGAATTTAATTGATAGTTTTCTTCACAACTGCACTTGCAGTGTGTTACAAAAAAATAGCTGCATCTGATACACTTGAGTTGTGTTCAAACAAGTACACATTGAAACAATACACAGAGGCTCCGCCCACAGCTGTTTTCTGTCCATCACTGTGTATACACTTTAGTGATATCGTTATATTTCCCCTCAGGAGCTTCATAATTTCGTATGGGCGGCGTGTAGGCAGGACCTTCATGACTGAAGGGGAAAAGAAGTGGGTCTGGCTTCAGTGCTGCCTGGTACAGTTCTTCTGACTCCAGCCTGAGCTCCTCCAGAGCCTCCCTCTGTGCCTCCAAAGCAAGGTCAACAGCCTCCATTTCAGCCATGTGCTGCTTCTGCAACAAGAAAGACAAATGTATCCCACTAAATGCATGTGATAGAAAGAAAAGGTCACAAGTAACAGTTTATGTAATAGCTTTATCAACGAAGGAGCGCTAGTGAAATGGTCACCTGTTTGTATCGACTCCACTCCTTCAGCAGCAGAGCTCGATCCTCACTTTCCTCAAATGATAGCCTTGCAGGACCACGCTCCCTTTGTTAGAAAATAATAAACATCATTTATAACACATTCAGAGAACGTTAAAGACAAATTATAATGAAACTCAAATTGTGGCATTGAATGGAAATATAGATATATAATATATAGCCTGTGATATATAGAAATGTAGAGTACAGTGCAGCCAAACTTACAATGCTGTATTAACATTTGGGAACTAAGTACTAGTAAAGGACATTTATGGACACTGAAATGAGCTGTACCTCGTTACATCCAAGCATTTTGCTGGGGTGATGAAGTCCTCTATGGGGATAAGCTCAGGTGGAACTTTCTCGAGCTTCCTCAGCTTTTTCTTCAACCGCTCTCTCATCACCAGCTCCCTCTTCGGGTCAACTTTCTTCTTCTTTTTTGGTTCGGCTCTAGAACATCACAAGTCACAGCTCTTATCTAATATGTTTACAATAGTATACCCCCAAGAGGAAATTTTTATTTTAAAAAATTAAATAGGTTTTACTATTAATTATAAAAAATTCATAATAGCCATGTTTCCGGAGTGCTGTCAGTAAAATGGTGTTAATGAGAATTAGATGTCAGGCTGTGTAATTAATCCAATTTTAATTGTGTTGTCAATTTTGTGATTATGTTTTTATTTCATAATAGATTATTTGTGTTAGATGTGACGTAATGTGTGAAGAGGTGTGCCTAACTTCTGTCTCAATTCCACACAAGTGGACCATAACATTAGTAAAATGTAAAAATATAAAGTCTAGCACAAACACACCACTAACCCGTGTGTCATAATAAAATATCTGATTTGCATTTGCTCAGCAGATGAAAATCTAAACACAGTGTTTGGATTGGCTCAGACACTTAAGATATTCTTGATTAACTGCTTCTTTTCTGTTTACGATGACAATAAACTAGATGTTGGGTGTTATAACTGAGCTGAAAGTAACAAACTGCAACATTTATCATTTTACAGTAACTTTGATAGCAACATTAGTGTGCTTTCAGATGGGCCTTGAATGTTTATGGCTGACAGAACAAAGCTTAACATAACTTTGATTTTTAATAACGCAAATGCCATCTATACATAGATTATACAAAAAAGATAAGGGAGGTTTAACACAAATTGTTATTCTATTAATTTTGTGTGATAATAGCAATAAAAGCATTATGTAAAAGAACCAAGAGCCAGCAAAATAAATTTCTAACACAGCTTAAGATAACAAGTACTGTATAAAACAATGTGCTTAAATAATGAGAAAAAAAATATTATAAAAAGGAAAACAAAACAGCATTTTACAAAATGTGACTATTGACTAAATAACAAAAATGTAACTTAACAACCACGATGTCAGCATTTTAGGAAAAACAAAACAAAACAAAAACTACATACATATACACACACACACACACACATACATACTTTTTTTTTTTAATAGAAGTGTTTTATTTTTTTTAGCTTTTGGGCAGCTATTTCAGCTTTTTTTTTTGTTAAAGAATAAGTTGTCCTCTAAGTGGCATCAGTGTCATGTAACTGGTGTGAATGGTCTTGTGACCAGGCCTCTTTACTTCCTAGCTGCACCTCTGGAAGGAGATGTCTGCCTCAAACTTGGACAAGAGGAAATAAAATACCTTTAATTAACAGATATAACTAAAATATTTTGTACATATATTCTTTAAAGTGTCTATTGCTGATACATAATTAGAATTATGTGCCAGCATGCATCTCTTGATCACAAGAAGAGTAAATGTAAGCACGGCAACGTTTGTTGCCACTAGTGTAACACATAGTCATGGTGTCAAATGGTTTGACTGTTTATTCTGTTTTCTATACAGCATAAAAACTAGCAGAGGTTTTGGATTTTCTAGACTTAAAATGTCTACATGCAATTTGTTTCATTGGTCATTTCTACAGTTGAAAAAGATGCATCTGAAACTGACTGATGTTAGTGTTTTTTTTAGTGTTATTTTTTATAGGTGTAAATATGTCAAATTGAAGAATTTGTGTGACTGTAGCCGATCTGTTGCTGAGAATAAAACCTACATTTTCACCAAAAATAAAAAAAAAGATTACATATTATCTGTTAGGAAGGTCTAAGGATTGAAATGCATACACTTATTTTGCAGGGGGAAATGTGGGATTAAAAGGGGTTAATAGTGTTCTATAGTAGGTCACACTCCTACAAAGAGACTTGTTGAAGCTTGTGTGATCAGAGATCATACCTCAGAGGAGCTGATGTCTTTATCTCCATCACTGGTGCAAACCAGAGACTCTGGACGGCATGTTGGTGCTCTCCCAGCAGCAAACTGCAACATAATTCACAATAAATACATTAAAAAATATATATATAAATCAGATATGCGACCCTACCTGTGCGGAGTATCAAGTCAGTCAGGGTATCGGTTCAGCATCTTTTCTCTTTTATATAACCCCTTAAATGTCTGATATAATTGAGATGTCTCTGATGTAACCCAGTAACCTGAGCCGAGGTAGCCGCAGGTAGAACGAACGCTCACTCACCGCGACGGAGCGGCCCGTCGGGATAAAACCCCGCAGAAGGAACGTGTGAATATTAAAGACATGCCTCCACTGCCCGTTGTTTCAGTTCAGACTCATATTTATGTCCAGAACAACAGAAATATACACATGCAGCTGAACTTGTCCTCTTTAACAGGAGAAACTGGTCGCACGGATATGACGTACAAACCGAGCGCGCCGTCGAAATTTAGCAGCCGCATTTTCGTGTATTTTTAAACTCTGGCAAAATGTACTGAACCTACCAAATCATATATTGATTCCATTGCTTTTCTAAAAATGAATAAATAAATAAAGAAAATATTTTATTTATGACTATCTAATAACACTTGATATCAAACGCAAGTGTGTTTTTGGTGTCGAATCTAACGGGAGGAGTAAAGCTTTCATTATTTAGGTGAAAGTTCACCCACGGGTTCGTCACTCTGTATTGATCGCTGACTGACCGACAGGTTTTCCTGCAACATTTGACCCAGAGGTTTCCTGACAGTTGAGGGTTTTCAGAAGAATGGCACTTCTCAGAGGTAAATTCACACTTTTCAGTTCAGCGGTTAGTAAAGCTTAAACAGCGAGAACGCACTGAAAATGCTCCATATCAGTTTTATAACGGCATTATATTTCCAGAGCATCATTTTTTTGCTCATCTAAAGTGGATCCTGGCATTGTAAACTATTATTTTTTTTGCATGCTTAAATAGCAGGAGAGTTTAAAACTTTTGAACCCAGCGTCCCTGTAATTTAGGTGAAAGGTGACTAGATGCACGTCACATTCCAGTTCATCGATTCTTTCCGTGGGACTATTTACAAAATATATTTCAAGCATATAATGTGTGTACATATATATTAATAACCTTATTCATGATATTTTATACAGACATGTAATAACTCAGAACGCTAGTTGTAAACTGTGAGCCAGTTAGTGTGGTTTCATCTGCAATAATCATAAATCTAACATTTTATTGGAACAAAATGCTCTTATTTCATCTTCACTAACTTAATAAAGATTGTATAATTTTCTGTTTGTGTAGTTAAACACAGACAGGGTAGTGTTGAACTTGTTACAAACAAACACACCTAAAAGATGCCTTTTAAACAGGTATTCTTAAATAGTTAATAAATGCTACATATACAGAACACTCTGTTTCACTCTCATATTCATGCTGAATTTTTTCTAAAAATACGGATAGAAAAAAGGGTAAAATAACAACAAAATGTGGTTGTATTCACGTCTTCACATTCCTGTTTCATTTTATTCCTGTCTTATTTGACTCACTTTGTGTTTTACTGCGTTATGACATAAGTAGGTTGAATTTTAAAGAGGGCATGTCACCCTGCAATAAACACACACTATCAGGACAAGTAAAGTATTACTATAATGTTTGTCAAGAGCAAAACAAGAACCCAGTTCAGGTCAAGTCAATCTGTTCTCTCTGCCAAGTACTAGAGGATAGTCAGTAGTTCACCGAGGGGAAACAAAAGTTATAACATTAACTGAGTTATTTAGACTTTTAGAGATCATAATTGTTAACCAAGTCTATACCACTAGTAGCGTGTTTATTTGTTTGTTTGTTTTTTACTGAGTAACAATGGTTTTAGAGGAATGCTCCTGATGTTTTTCTGGGCTCCTTCATCTGTCACTGGATGATCTGACATTGAATCACCGCAGGGAGGCATTAACAGTTTGCTGGTTTACTAAAACGCTCCTTGTCTTCACAGGTGTATTTATTGTGGCAGCCAAGCGGACTCCATTCGGTACCTATGGTGGCGTGCTGAAGGATCACAGTGCGACAGACTTGGCTGAGCATGCAGCTAAAGCTGCCCTCGCTGCAGGGGGTGTGGCCCCAGAGCTCGTAAACAGTGTCATCATGGGAAATGTCATGCAGGTGCTTCAGTCGGCCCCAACCACCAGGAACATTCATTAAATTTAAATGCGTTATAGTTTGCATCTTAAAATGTATTTTGTCTGTCTGTTTCAGAGCTCAGCTGATGCCCCATACATTGCTCGCCATGTTGGTCTGAGGTGTGGTGTTCCCATCCCAGTACCTGCTCTCACCGTGAACAGACTGTGTGGGTCTGGTTTCCAGTCCATCATCAATGGCGTTCACGTAAGCAGTCTGAAAGAACAACACAAAAACAAGAAAATAATAATCAGGGACACATGTAAAAATAAATAAATAAAATAAGCTGCAGGATCGTACCTTCATGTGCTGTGAACAATCCAATGTGACCCAGATCCAGTATAAATTCTTTTGTATTTACGTATATGCCATGCATTACAGTTGCATTACTTTTATATGCCATGTCACCACAGACCAAAGTAGACCAGAATTGCTCTGAATTACATTCCAGTAAAGATGACAAAAACACAGTTCTGCTGAGAAAAGAGAGAAGATGCCTTTCCAAAATGCACATTCAAAACCACTAACCAGTTTTATGTAATATTATGCCTCATGTTGTCTCCTTTCTATCTGCTTCTAAGTCATTCTAAACTAGGACTGAACCTCCCTGTGTTGTATTTGAATTTCTACTTCACCTCTTAAAAATGAGCCCTTCATTTCATCAGTACACAACATTTGCAACATTGGAAAGAGAAGTAAGGAGCTGCTTCTCTAAAACGTACATTTAAACCGTGTCAGAGTGACACTGTCAACAAGACCATAAAGCCCTCGTAAACAGCACATTTTCTCTCAAACTTCTTTTAATAAGTCGTTCAAAATTTCCTCTCTGTTGTTATCGTTTCTTACATTTTTTTTTTAATGTGAGTGTTAGCTTCTATCAGTGAACTGATATCCTCTTCTGCAGACAGAAGGTTGATACTAAAGGTATCAAGAAAAACGTGAATCTAACTTCCAACGTGAACCCTGGAAGTTAGCTGGTGATGCTGTCATAATGGTGTTATTTAACTTTGTTATTAGTTTAATTATAATTCTTTAATTGAATTTGTCTGTTTCTGAAAATGCATGTTCTCCCCGTGCTTGCGTGGGTTCTCACCGGGTACTCTGGATTCCTCCCACAGTCCACAGACATGCATGTTAGGTTAATTGGTGTTCCTAAATTGTCCCTAGGTGTGAGTGAGCGTGTGAATGGTTGTATGTCTCCATGTGGCCCTGCGATGGACTGGCGACCTGTCCAGGGTGTAGCCCCGCCTTTCGCCCGAAATGAGCTGGGATAGGCTCCAGCAGACCCCCGTGACCCTGCACAGGACATAGCGGGTATAAAAAATTGAATGGATGGATGGATGTTTCTGAAAATTATACCAAAAAACATCATGGGTGATATAAAGTATAACAATATGGAACAGCTCTACATGCATACACATGCTATAAACACTGTAGGATTTAGCTGAGAGGTGAAAGGATGAGGCTCGACACCTGGTGCTGGTTTTTATTTCATTCATAATTATTATCACATTGTGCAAATTGGTTAACAAAACTGAAAAACTAAACTACAAAAACTTTAAAGCAATCTAAGGAAACATTTCAAACAAATACTCATGTACTCTAGGGCTCTAGCACTGACGGCCTTTCTAGGCCCAACTGCACACCTGAGGGGAAGCCCCTCCTACAAGACAAACCAAAGTTATTTCACATTCACATATCAGCACGTAATGGTTACAATTTTGTATCTATTAAGTCTTTTACGAACATGATAACATTAAAATATGCATATTCTATACATGTATGAATAGATCATATTTTAACCATTTTCTTCCTTCTCAGTAGAACACCCCTATGTAGTAGTGTCTTATACATGGTACATTCAGTACTTCCTAAATAAAACTATCTTAACTCTGCCACCTCCTGGCAGATCAACAAATTGCAGTACTGAGAGGGGAGAGAACAATGAAATGTGGACTCATTTCAATAAATGCAATACTAACCCACACTTCACCATCAATACCAGTCACATACACCACATTGACTTACCAATTGGGTACCTTTATCTTTGCCTTCCACTACTAGTATTGATAATAATCTCTAGAGTAGTGCAATACAATAAGCAGCACAACACAAAAATGCACAATTTCACAAGCTGGTTAGATGTAAAAATGAAACTGGACATTCTTTCCTGTGCATGCAAACTGTGTGCTACCTACTTAACAGAATGCAACTAACATTATCCAAAAATCAAAAAAGGATGCAATATTTCATACTTTAGGACGTTAATACGTCTTGCTGTTTTGCTTTTTGCCCAAGAATAAACCCCAGAATAAAACTCTGCGATCACCTTGTGTGTTCTCAGGAGATTTGTCTCAAGGACTCAGAGGTGGTCCTGTGTGGAGGGTCAGAGAGTATGAGCCAGGCCCCGTACGCAGTTCGCAACATCCGCTTTGGCACAAAGTTTGGATTCGATCTGAAGGTTTGTTTCTCCCGTTTTCTTTTCCCTATGCTCTGTTATCAGAGTCAAAGTCACGTAATGAGCAGGAAGATGAGTTGGTTATTAATCTGCAAATGAAAACCTTGTTCAATCTGCCGGACAGCTAGAGGACACTTTGTGGGCAGGTCTGACTGACTTGCACATAAAGATCCCAATGGGCATCACAGCAGAAAACCTGGCAGAGAAATATGAGATCACACGAGAGGACTGCGACAACTACGCGTACCAGACGCAGCAAAGGTGGAAGGCAGGTGAGCAGGCTGGTTTTCACGTCTTTGGTTCTGTTATTCATCAAGATATTGAAATATTTTCTCATGAACAGAAAAATATTTTAAAGTATTTCTGCAGGTAATACTTTGCTGCCTAAGAGAGTTTTCATCTAAATAGTTAATATCTAACTTTTTCTTCATATAGCTCATGAAGGCGGCCACTACACAGCTGAAATTGCTCCTATTCAGGTGAAAGCTAAGAAAGGGAAGGTGCCCATGACTCAGGATGAACACCCCCGGCCTCAGACCACACTGGAACAGATGGCCAAGCTGCCTACTGTATTTAAGAAGGGAGGAACTGTCACAGCTGCAAACGCTTCGGTGGGTACACGTGCTGCCTCGTCTCCAGAATCAGAGCTTAACCTAACAGTGTGAAAGGACAAACAATAAAAGAAATGTTGTTCCATGAAGGTATCCATCCATCCATCGAAGTTGTTCTTGTATTGTCATTTTGATGTGAACATTAACTCAGTTTTGTAGTGCTAGGCAGAGATAACTTCTACTTCTAAATTTTAATCAGCAGATTCAGCTGAGATGTATTCAACTCAAATAAGGCTACTGAAAGAACATTTATTAAGTCTTATTTTGTGAGATAACATTAAACGATAACAGACGAGAGAGATAGATGTCTGTTGGCTGTATTATGTAGCCTGGTAGAATAAATATAAATATACGTCCTAAAGTATTCCTAAAGTTTTAGTTCCTTCTCGGTCTCCAGGGTGTCTCTGATGGTGCTGCTGCTGTGGTGATCACAAGTGAAGACGCCCTGAAAGAACACAAACTCACTCCACTGGCCAGAATTGTGGCCTATCACGTGTCAGGCTGCGACCCGAGCATTATGGGAATTGGTATGTGACACACCGCTACAGAAGAGCTTAATTAAAAGGAAGGAATGATTAAATAAACCTGAACATTATTTAATTTACTTAGAAATTCTGTTTTTTTTCCTTTCACTATCTTAGGACCAGTTCCAGCGATTACAGGAGCTCTTAAAAAAGCTGGACTGTCTCTAAATGACATGGATCTTGTGGAGGTTTGTTATCAGTATAAAAAATAAAATAAAAATGTGACTTCATGTCACTTCACACATGATGAAAAACATACTCCTTTCATGTATAAAGTGAAAATAATAGTCGAACCATCTAAAAATGCTTACATTATTGGTAAAGTAAATGTTGAGTTTTATTATCAGTCAGATGAGTATGTTGATCTGTGGACCTCATATAGATGTTGTGTGTTAAGATATTGTATTTTATGTTTTGTTTCTGTTATTTAAGACTTAACTTACACCAGTGTTACACCAATGCTGCTTTGTTCAGGTGAATGAAGCTTTTGCTCCTCAGTACTTGGCCGTTGCCAAGGCTCTTGGACTGGATCCAGAAAAAAGCAACGTTAATGGTGGAGCTATTGCCATTGGACATCCTCTTGGTGCCTCTGGAACACGCATCACTTCTCACCTGGTCCATGAACTCAGGTAAATACGTCATTAGCTATTACTATATATGTTCAGTTACATGACCAGTAAATATGTGCACCTTAAGTTGCTTTCAGTAACAAATTTTGTGTCTCACAGGCGACGAGGAGGGAAATACGCCATTGGGTCTGCCTGTATTGGTGGAGGTCAAGGCATCGCCATCCTCCTTGAAAAGTGCTGATCAACAACGCTGTCCACTCACATGAAACGAAATGTAGTTAGAAAAATACCACAGTGCTATTTTTCAGGAAGGTGATAATGTTCTAATGAGGAAAAGCAATTCTATTGATGCCTTGGAAGCCCTGCCAAGATAAATGGTCTAATTCTCACCTGTGCCTCTGTGCTCACATAGTACAGTGATGTCAGAGGTGATCACGAATGTGCCTAAAATATAGCTCTTTGTGTTGGATTTTGTGGCATGTAATTAAAATGAACTGTTTGCCTCAATTGTTCTTGATCGCTCCAGTTTCAGGGCTCACTGCTGTAAGAGCATCCAGTGGTGCCTCCCAGAACGGATTTTGTACTTCTGTATCAAAGAATCTGAAATAAAATTGGAAAGAAAAAAAAAATCAATGGAATTCTATTTTTAAAGTTTTCATTGTCAGATCTAGTGATTACATGAGCTCTTTGTTATCATTTAAAATACTTTCATTTAACCAGTTAAGGAAACTTTATTCTTATACCACTGATTATTTTGTTATGTTCAAGAAAGTGTAATATAAGATCATAAAGCTATAAGTGATGGATGTAAACAGGATGATTTTCAAAATTAAAAATATCAAAAGTGATATTTTACATGGAGTATTTGTGTTAAAAATGCTGTAATATTTAATACATTTTGTTTTGTAGCTATGCAACTGAATTGCTGGTTTTGGTGTGTTTTTAGCTGGATCATTAGAAATAAATATACTTACCCTCCTACCAACAACTGGATTTTTTAATAGGTTTGTATAAATAAAAAATCTTTTTGCCTTTTAGTTAGCATGAACTGGGTCATGGTTTATAATCAAGAATCAACACCTGCATAAATCAGATATGTTTCACAATATTCATAAAAACACCTGTTATATTCATTGTTTAATGGATATTCAAGCTTTTTCTTTTAGGAAAACTAAACAACTGTTATGTACACAGGTTTTGCAGAAGAAAAAAACAAAACTCTTTTTTCTGGTCGTCCCAAAAAGATAATTAGACAGCTTCAGCTCATCCAAAACACTACTGTCTGAGTGCTAACAAGAACCATAAAAACTGAGGACATTACTGCTGTTCTGAGATCCTTACACTGGCTACCAGTTACCTACAGAATAGACTTTAAAGTGTTGTTGTTAGTTTACAAATCACTTAATAATATGAGGTCAGAATACATTACTGATCATCTACTAGAATATAAACCAAGTACAGCACTGAGATCTTTAGGTGGTAGTCAGCTAATACAACCTCGAGTTAGGACCAAACAAGATGAAAATGCATTTTGAATAAACTTCCTCTTGATAGCAAATGTTCTCCAACTCCAAACTGAAAACTCCACTTTTTCCCATGCCTTTTAGTCAATTTTTACTGTACTGTTTTACTATTGTTTGTTTTTAATGCTTTTTCTGTTCAATTACATATTGAAATGTTTTTTTTTCTTTTTAGATTAATTTATTTAATCTTAATGCCTTGTAAAGCAGTTTGAGTTGCCTTTGTGTATGAAATGTGCTATACAAATAAACTTGCCTTGCCTAAATTTTCACCCCACCCTTTTCTTAATATAGTCACTGGATATGGACATTAACTCCAAGGCTGACAAATAGTAAAATAAATAAATAATAAAACATATAAGAATTTAAAGTAAAAATCAAGTTCTCTGTCGAGGACTACGAAGACCATGATACTCTTAAACCAAGACGCAATTACGTCAACGTCATCGTTCGGCGTCCTTATATACGTAACATCCCCGGATGTCGGTCTTTTTTTCATAGCAAAGGTAAGACACCCTTGCCTTCGTGTTACTGTGGTAGTAAAAATCTGTTTTCATCTGCCTTCTAGAATAAAACTATAATACCCAAACATCACGATATGAAACTGTATATTTAGACTAATTATTAGACGACATTATTACTGTGATTTAGCCCTCATGACATTAAAGCTGAACAGTTAAGTATCGTTAGCTCTAGGCCGCCGGCTAACCCTCGTTCGGTCTATAGTGCTAACCGTGCCGTGGCATAAAACGTGCCTTATGTGTCTTTCTTTTTTGGGATTTGCGCGTCAGTACGACTACGGTGTCACGTAGTTCATGTTTTTGTACATTATGAAGTTTTAATGGGACAGAAAACGGCTCGTCTGCCAGCCAGGCGACTCTTGCTAACTGGTAGCTAACCTTACTTGTCATGCTTCTGGTGTGCTGGTGTTGACTTTCTCATCAGCAGTTCTACATGATGACCAGAATTGTAGTTTTCAGTGTGGTTGTATGTTAAGCACGGTTTTTGCACCGAGTCAGTGCATTCTGTAAGCTGATCAGCAACACAGTTCTGAATATCTATTTTAGGCTGTTGTAGTTTGAGTCCTGTTGGAAGTGCAGTTTAATAACTTCAACTAACTAAAGTTGAAATAATGAACATGAGGTAATTTAATAAATGGAATGTTTACAATGTTTCAATATATGCACTAACAAGTATGTTTTTGGTTTCTATTAGATGGCAGAGGGAGACAAGAAGTCTGCCAAGAAGAAGCATGGGAGCCGGAACCCGGTTCTGGCCCGAGGCATTGGCCGTTACTCCCGGTCTGCCATGTATGCCCGCCGGGCCATGTACAAGAGGAAGACCAAGACAACTGAGACCAAGGTGAGGTCAAGTCCATTACAAGTTGTAGAGCCATTGGTTTAAAATCAAACAAAAAACCAAACACATTTATATTTTTCTAATGATGAATTATTGTTTTTGTTTCAGATAGAGAAGAAGATTAAGGTGAAACCCCAGGCCACAGTTGTCAAAACAGTTGGAGGAGACAAGAATGGAGGCACCCGTGTTGTCAAACTGCGTAAGATGGTGAGTAATGTTGGAGCTCTAATTTCAAATCCAATCCATTTACTTAGCATATATGCCATCAATGTTAAACAAACAAAAACAAAAAAAAAACATAGGCCAGAAGTCGAGTTCAGCTTGCACTCCCTTGACTGAAATGCCTCTGTTGCCTACATGTTATTTCACACATGAAACACTTTTAAACTTGTCTTTGTTTCCATTAAGCCCACATTTTCTTAAGCGAAAAGGCCATTTATCTTATGTCATTTCAAATAGTTCCTGTGTTTTTTTTGTTTAGCGAATCCTGGCCCTCTAAGTCTTGTATAAATGACACGATATTATGCAGATGGAAGTCATGAAAGAATTGTGGAATCTTAAATCTTGGCTTCAAATCACTGGGTTCTGTATCATAGTGTGAGCAGTTCTGCAACAGCGTCAGGACCGGAGTGTCTTCCTTCAACACCAATTTTAATCTATTTTGTCACTTTGCTATAGATACAACTGTAGTGCTGGAAAATGAGAGCATTTCTCTGGTTTGCATATAATCAAAACAATTACTATGATACACGTATCCACATATACCTGAAACACAACCACAACAAACGACATTGCAGTAAAAAGATTTATTGCTGCAAGTGTCATTGCAGTGAGGCGTCTTTATTCATGTCCATGAGTGCATTCATGTCCATATTTAGTGCACATGACACTATTCCATGTCCATCGTAGCCTACAATTCAGGAGACTTTGTAGGGTCTCCAAAAGCTGTTCTGGGCCATGTACCCAAGATTACGCTGATACTGATGATGGAGATGTAATGACTTCATCGAGCTGTCAAAAAGGTGTGCATATAGAAAGAATCCCTTAAAGTTGAATGTGTCTAAAGGGGACAGGTGGCTTCCCTGTTCTACTTTTTAGCAACCAATCACTTCCCTACCAGTAAAGTGGAAGGGAAGTACCTCTGGCTGAGGCTCCTTTCTTTGAGTTGAATCGTCATCAAATTACAGTCACTGAAAAGCTTACTTGTAAGAACAACCCTGTGAATGCAGTCCCTTTTATCATCTTGGAAGTTGCAAATTTGTGATGTATGTAAAACATATGTGTATGTTAACATACATACATATTTGTATGTTAAACATTCAGCATTGACACGGCTGATTCTGTTTTTGATTCCTGAGGCCCTGCAAGCGTTCCTTGCATGATTACTTTTGTACCAGGAGTAAAAACTGTATTTGTGCACAAACATATTGTTAAACTAAACAGTCTTTGAAATTAAGTATTAATTTCCATAATATCCTCTTTGCAGCCCCGCTACTACCCCACAGAGGATGTTCCTCGTAAACTGAAGAGCCATGGGAAGAAGCCCTTCAGCCAGCACAAGAGGAAGCTGCGCTCCTCCATCACACCAGGGACAGTGCTCATTCTGCTCACTGGCCGCCACCGTGGAAAGGTAAAACATGCCCCGATGACTTACCTGAGCACTCGTGGCCAAAATGACCAGTACAGCACAGACTCAAGCACTACTGTTGGACTTGATACAGCAAAGATTTCTAGAAAGCTACGTTCTAGCATAAACACAAAAACCTCTTTAGAGGGCAGCTGTTGTGCCAAGATGACGCAATCTCTCCCAATGGTTATCTGTAAAGGCAGGTTTAAAATATGCTAATAATAATACTACTTAAATCCTGTTTGAAGTCAGTGGCCAATATAGTAGTATGTATGGAAGTTGGATCTTTTGTATGACATCTCAAGTTGATTATCAGTAATTATTTAACTGTTATTACATATAGGTAAAAAGAGACAAAGGATATGAAAAGTATCACTGCTCATCTTTACATTGAAAAATGAAGTTAGCAAAATTTAAAGTTACACCTCTCAACTTGAGTGTGGGGGAAAATCATCTTGCCAAAGGTAGATTCAGCTGACACTTTAATAAAATCAATCAAAGAGTTCTAAACTAAGCAACACAGTATCAGGACTAAAAGACAAATACAAAATATTTTCACTAAGTAAATATTCTGGATTATAGTAAGAATGCTGTGCACATAACTGCAGTATTATCCTCAGTACTAGAGACATTTCCCCCTTCATACACACACATGCTGCATGGGCATGTAATGAAAGAAATGTTCCCACAAATACGGTTGGAGCTGCAGTTGACCTAAATAATGTTTCGGTTGGAACTGACAACGATGTTTGTTAAAATGGGAGTGCGGGTCGAGCATATTTTTCCCCTGTCTAAGTAGTCTTGCATGAAAGTGGATTTGCAAGCATTATCTTGTCCAGGTGCTGTAGACGTTTTTCTGCACTCACCAGTCCAGTAAAATGGTTTCTAAGTCTCGTGTAAGTGGTAACAATCGCACAGCTTCACAGCTTCTTATGCAATAAATTGGAGCTTTGCCTGCAGAACACCCCCGTTGCAGCAGATTCATTCAAAGACAATTTTTATCTTTCAGCGTGTGGTGTTCCTGAAGCAGCTCTCAAGTGGTCTCCTGCTTGTCACCGGTAAGAAATGCATACAAGAATGGCTGAATCCATTCATCATTGAAAGTTGTGCATCTTTACACATTTTATTTTCTCCATCCTGTAGGCCCTCTAGCCTTGAACAGAGTCCCCCTGCGCAGGGCCCACCAGAAATTTGTCATTGCCACCGCCACCAAAGTTGACATTTCTGGTATCAAGCTCCCTAAAACTCTCAAGGATGCCTACTTCAAGAAGAAGAAGCTGAGGAGGCCCCGTCACCAGGAAGGAGAGATCTTTGATACAGAGAAAGAGGTAAGCTTGGATTTTTCCTCAAGTCACATATGGAACATTGTTTTCAAAAATGGAGAATCCGTTAACGACTACCTTATTGGGTTTCTTCATATGCAGAAGTATCAGCTGACAGAGCAGAGGAAGGAAGACCAGAAGGCTGTTGACGCTCAGCTCTTGCCCCTAATCAAGAAAGTACCTCAGCTCAAAGGATACCTGCGCTCTTCCTTCTGCCTGTCTAATGGTGTCTACCCACACAAGCTGGTTTTCTAATTGTGTTGTAATAAAGAGTACCACCGTCTCATGCTAACTTGTTTCAATGTCTTACATGCCCTAAAATTATTTCATTGCAACACATATTTAGAAATGCAACTTGAACGTTTTCAGTGAACCATTATGGCTGCGTGCCATTCTGCAGCAATAGGTGTGTGCTGCACCAAGAAATCTAGAAAACATTTCTAGTCTAGCCCCTCATGAAGGTCTCAGTACCCAAGTATTTGAGGCAACCATGATTGACATTTCACTGCTTCTCATGGTCACAAGACTTAAAGCAATGCTCCAGTTTCAGCTTGGATCCATGTCAATGAAATTGGACAGGAAGGCCAGTAAAATAAGGCTAGGAGACGTGACCTCAAATCAGTATCATCATTAATTGAACAAGTTGCCTCAGTTATAATTGAGCAAAAAGAAATTTTCTCCCATAGATTAGACAACTTTTGCTGTACACAACTCTAAAAACTTGGATCATTTTCTAATTGGAGCACATGTTTAATTTTAAAATAAGTGAAAGGAAGCACAAAGTTTATGGTCAAATTGATATTTCAAATGAGAAATATTTGACATGAGCAAGATTACATTGATTTGTTCTGAATGTCATTTTCAATTAATCGCCCAACATTACAATGAAAGCAAACATTTTCACTTGAGTGGCTTTTTGAAAAGTGGGTGATGCACTCAACAAAATATACATTTCAACTGAGTTAATCTTGAACAGTTGTGGCTTGATGCCAGCAAACCCACCAATCAAATGTGTGATCTTCCTGCTACAATAGTTGTAATCCCTGATGAATTCCACCCACCTTACCTTCATGGTTATAGATTCATTTTTTTATTCTGTACACTAAAGAGCAGTGACTTCAGTACACTGTATTGAAATAACCTAGCATGCAAAATATTTTTATATAATTTACCATATTAACACTACTAAATTGGATAGGTGGCACAAAAATATCTCAAAAACATTACCTTTTCATCCTGGTTTAGCAGTAGGCTTTATAATGAAATGACCACAACATGCATTGAACCCAAACAGCTTAACAGCTAAACTTTAATTAAAAAAATGACAAGTCTAATGTAACAAGACAAAAATAAATACAAGTGTTTCATATCCTTAACATGGTCAACGGGTTTTTGTCCTCAAAAACAAAAGTATAAAGTAGCACAGAAAAAGGCAGCGGCCCCTTGCCAAGGAATGATAAGAACCTTTTGCAGAGTCAGTCAGTATGGTCAACTAGGGTTGAAACAGCGCCTTCCCTTAGCCAGACTTAAACAGCAGAATGGCCACCTGACCCAAATAGAAGTAAATGAAATGCTTGGTCTCATGAGTCACATAGCTGCCAAAGTTCCTCCCAACGATGCAGTGCCAAGTTGGATTATATTTCTTGTCAAACTCCTGTATGGAACAAAGATATACTATGATTATTAAACATGTTGGTAAATTGCAAAAGTAACAATTGATCATTTATATAGCAAACACAGTAGTCAAAAGTAAAATAATGGTTATCTTGACCATCTTGCGTAAATGATACATCACAGCCCATTCATTAGTGTAGGGGGAGAAAATAACGTACAGTACGCCTTCTATTACTTATTTCCCATGCATTAAGTTTCTATAATAAACAACCTATGGTATTCTATAACTATAATATTTAACATTCTCAAGAATTTGATTATAGCATGGATATATTACTGGTATGTTTGCTTGTTTTTGGCAGGGTTTAAAAGCTTTATTTACTGAATCAAGAGGTAAAGAAAGTGCAAACTGAAAATGAATGCGACAGTTTATTGTATGTTTTTTTTTGTTGTTGCCACCGTTACATTTCTTTCTACATATTTTCCGCAGGGTAAAATGTTGCCTCCCGTGCAAACAATGCAAAACCCCAGACACCCACGTGATATCTCAGAACTGTTTCTATACAATTAGATGTGATAGTTAACACGTGTCCTCCCCTACACAAAAATAGAAAAGCTATCAGACATGAAAAATGTGGGTATGAAGAATCAACAGAAGTCCAAGAGTAACAGTTCGTTTTGTTTGACACAAGAACGATGTAAATCGTTCATCTCATTACTAAAAATGCTATAAATCACAGCCCGAAATTCTACTGTAACATCATTTCTTTAAACTGTGCACTACTTTCTGCTTTGTCCCCAGCGAGTTTAAGTAATCCCTTTCAAGAACCGACAAAAAAAAAAAAACAACTAAATGTTTATACCTTTTTAATGTAAGCAGCGATGTCTTTCTCGATGTTGTACTTCTCCAGAGCCTGTGTGGCACACTCCACAGCATCCTGCTGCATGTCGTCCGACATGTCAGCATTTTTGATCACTGCCTTTCTATCGGACATGGTTGCCCTGGGAAACGAAAACACAGAGAATCCATCATTCTCACACACGATATAACTGACAGTGGAGACCGACTATCAATGAAAAATAATGCATCAACACCATAAAGCTGACAAAGACGGTTTTTAAAAAAAAAAATCATAGTTTTATTACATAATATCGGCTACATAATATTTGAACTAGCCCTTTCCACAAGTGTTACATAACTTCAATGAGAGCTGGCTTACTGGACACGCGCTCTGCGTAGTTTCTATGGATACGCAAGACATTTAAAATTATCGCCTCTTTGCTGATGCCTGTCTCTACTGTTGTGATACGAGGCTGCACATTTAAACCTATGACTGTTACCATTCAAGAAAACATTTGTCAGAGGAGGGGAAAAAAAATACTCATTAGCTACATCAACTAGCTAGCTACTAATTAGACGCTCATAACAAAAAAAAGCAAAAACAGTTTATTCATAATGATACACTTTCAATAAGATTTAAGAGAATAAATCAAATGCATTTAAAATAGCAGATTTACCTTCTAGACTCCTGTAAACAGGGTGAGTAGTTTAAATGGGATGAATGCTCCTGTAGTGACAACTCCCGCGAAGTGGTTGACACAAAAGTAATGTGGGTGTGTAACGGTTGGAGAATGCTGCCTCGACCCGGTCCTATTGGGTGGTATTAATGCACAAAGCGCTGTTATTGGTCAGCTAAGCCCTCTCTTTCTGGTGTTTCTGTTAGCGTTTTATTTCAACCCATAATGCATTGCGAAACTGAGTATATGAAAAACGTCAAATTGTATAATGGAAAAATAAAATCAGCATTGCACGTCTTCCTAATAAAGTACTTACAACATCCTAAAGAAAACACGTACTTTAAAAGGCTTTTCTGTATTGTTAATGGAAATTACATTTTTTGAAAATAAAGCAACAAAAAGTAACGTTTATCAAGCTAGTTATTTAGAAAATCTTAGTAGCACAGACAATGGTGAAACTTTGGCTGTTGCTGGATATTGAAAATTACAGCAAAGATATAAGATAATTATCTCATAAAGGGGATGTTGCTGTTAGAAGAGGATATCTGATTTGAAATTCAGTCAATTAAAAAAACTTTGAAAAGTATATCTTTAGGCCAAATGTGATTCTCAAAAGGTTACTATAAAGATGACCTCCAACACAAAATTGGCTGTGGCACATTTACTTCACTAATTCCAATATACCCATACTGCGGAGAAATCTTTTGTTTTTACTATTTTGCACTCTACTGTCATATGTAGCATTCAACTTTCCCCAGAAGAGATGAAATTTGATTTCGTCTACCCATATAATAGATCATACAGACATGTTTAACTTCATTTTAAGGTTTAGGGTTTCCTAATATACATAAAAAAAAGAACATCGCATACCAGGTTTTCTTAAATATGTTTATATATTTGCAATTACGCACAAAAGACTCAAATCCACTCTTCCTCTAATATGTCTGACACTAAAGTAATCTTTAACTACAGCACATCAGTTGTCAAAACACCAAATAATTCATCAAGCACATTCACATACTCAATTCTCCATGAAGAGAAACAAAGAAGCTCATTTGTTTCAAGTATTCAATGATCATTTTGTTCCTAGTTAGTTTACAATCAGGAATTGAGCCTATCAATCACAAATAGCTAGCATTATTGTAGTATTTCAAATTACTCTGCCCACATTAGAGGAGAACCAGTATGGGCTTTTAAGAAAAAAAAAAAGGAAATAAAACAACCTGACTAGAACTTTCATAGTTAAAACATAACAAAACAAACTTTGTAGGACTGAGGAAGACAAATGTCTTATTAATACTTGTATCCATTATTCAGGACAGAGAATAGATGTAACAGGAGTCACCCCAAAATAAAACTGTTTCTCTCATGACATAATCCCTTTTGATTATATAAAAAATGTACAGGTGAAGTACAATAAGTTACTGTTTGGCATGATTGAGAAACCATAAAAATCAATGCAAAACACTTTCACATAGATACATAATTGTAGAGTTTCAAAACT
>JBAMYA010000024.1:3076845-3092269 GCA_037176975.1 Arrhamphus sclerolepis | reverse complement strand
TATCTATCTATCTATCTATCTATCTATCTATCTATCTATCTATCTATCTATCTATCTATCTATCTATCTATCACACATACATGGTAAAAGTAAAAAAATAAATAAACATCAGTTTTTATATGAAGTAATCAGTAGTTGCACAGGGTGGCAGAGCCTTTCAGCTATCAGGCTCCTCTATAACAGAATCAACTCCCAACCTCAGTCTGGGAGGCAGACTCCCTCTCTACATTTAAGGCTAGGCTGAGGACCTTCCTTTTTGATAAAGCCTTTAACTCTGTAGTCTGTTAGACCTCCTCCTAGTTATGCTGCTATAGGCCTAAGCTGCTGGGGGAGTCCTGTTGTACACTGAGCATCTTCACCCTGTCTGATCTCAGTCTTATTTAATAGAATCAACGTTGTCTATCTTCCGTAGTCTCGCTCTCTTCTCTTTTTTTCAGGTGCTGATGTTGTGCTCCTCCTTGCCTCCCAAACCTTCTATCTTCTGACCATCCTGGCATTCATCTGCGCTTGTTGACTGGATGCCACTGTGGGATGCCAACTGGCATGGCCAACCTGCAGTCTGACCACCACATATTTATTTACCTTTATACTAGATATTTGTATATTTTTTATTCCACTTGTTATATATTTTTGTACCTCTCCTCTCTCTGTCCTTCATCCTCACTGTCCTGCCTCCTTCCTCTTTTCTTCCTTTATCCAGCTGGCTAATAGCAGGTGGGTCCCCCTATATTTGAGCCAGGTCCTACTGAAGGTTTCTTCCCTAGAGGAAGTTTTTTCTTGCCACTTTTAAAAGCTTTGCCATGTGCCGGCGGGAGGTCATGCTGTAGGTTCTCAGAGGGGCCGAAATACAACTTTGTTGTAAAAAGACACTATATGAATAAAAAAGAAAAGTTGCATCTAACCTGAGGATGGTCTTCTGTAGTACTGAGGAAACAGAGAAAGATCTGGGGGGATTGGGCCACAAATCTTTGAAGGTCCTTCACACATCAGAAGCTGTAGGAACTGGTGAGAAGTTGCAACAACATTGTCAGCTATATTCAAGATCAAACTTACATACTGACATTCTGGGAAATTTAGGTAAAGGTGTTCCTCCAATTTTACCCCAGTGGCGTTTACATACTGGTCCAAGCAAGGAAGAAAAATCCCACAAACTCATGTTTTTACATACATGAAACCAGTATTCTGGAGACAAAGCCACTGAGACCGGCAAAAGGCGGATGTTCCGCAAAGAAAAGCCAGCATGTAAGGGCCCGATGAAATAACAGTTGACGGAATTTAAACCAAATGAAGCTGAATTGGTTTTAAAGAAAATTATGGCTTAGTGATCCTATAATATCTCTATAGAAAGTAACACCAATGATTACCGATTTTCTTGGGGTTAGAGGCAACATAGTGAGTGGAGTTAATATTTTGATAAATATGAGTAAGAAATGGATATATTCATTAATTAATGTAAGTTTTTCTTTATTGTAATTTTCTTCGTCAATAATAAAGCATTTGAAATCACTGTCTAGCTCTGCTTTCCAAGGTTACTAAACGCAAGCAGCGACTGTTTGGTATGAAATTAGCTGATCACCGGGCTTTCGACGGATTTCTGACCAATGCACTGAACAAACACGAAGGGGTATAAGACAGTGAGCTATTTGATCGTTGATAAATCTAGAGGAACAGGTCAAGCTGTCTAAAATAACTAAGAATTAAGTTACTTTATGTACCTTTTGAAAGCGTATCGCTGTTGATCGGTTAAGGATTTTGTTTACGCACGCTGATGACGCTGAGGATAGCTACACTTGTTGGTTGCAGTTGCAGTATCTTCACCATGGCAACGGATGTACTCACACACAGAACTACAAACAATAGAGATGCAATGTTCAACAAACTGCTCAATAACATCCTGATTTGAGCATTAACAAAATAAAATGCTCGCATACTGACGGTACATTGTGAACAATAGATGCTGAGATGCAAAACTCCAATCGTGTTTACGGCCGACGTACTGTTGGTCCCGTTATACCCTGCAGTAAGGTGGTTCTAGCAGGTGTATTTCTGCTGTATGTTTGCAGGAATTGGGATTTGATGTTCCGTGGTACTACCTGTCAGGCGCAGCGGACACGTTTTCTTACAGAATACAGGCACAAACCTCAGGAGGCAACTGACTACAGTCTTGATATTGCTCAGCCTAAATCAAAAGGTTGGTAAATAGCTATTGGCAGTCCCGCGGAAAGTCTGGCAGTGGGGGGTTCCTGACAGGTAATACTCGGGGTATTTTAACTTAAGGAAGGCGGTTTTCCTTACACAGTTACTTGTGTAGGTCATTATTGTTCATCATGCATCATCATTAAAATCTTTTTCATTTTACAGCAATAATTAAGATATTTTATTTTGCTATATAAGGTCAGTGGCAATACCAATATTTTCATATCAAAATGCTGGCATTTCAGTGACTTTACATGTATATAGGGCTATTATAACTTTATGGCGGTACTTTGTACCTATTCTGTCAGTATTGTGCACTGTGCAGATGTGTGTTCAAGATTCAAGATTATTTGTCATGTACCATGTAACAACGCACATGGTCACTAGTAATCAAAGTTTTTGTGCTTAGTATCAGCTCAAAATTTGCATAGTAAAATGTGTCTTTAAAAAAGAGGCAAAATTTAAGAAAAAGGTATGCAGTAAAAGTATAATAAGAGAGAGGCAATGCAAGTGTTATTACATTAAAAACGTACAATTACTGAATTATGGAGAGGAGACTGGGGGTCTGCAGCCAGACTCTCTTGGAGATATGAAACTACTTGTATAATAAATAGTCGTTGTAAAAACAAAACAATTCAATTCAATTTATTTATATAGCGCCTATTTACAACAAGTAATCTCTAGGCGCAAAAAAATCCCATCAAATTACTGGATCTGATCTCACAATATTTCAAATATTTAAATATAAAAATAGAACCACGCCTTTTTTCTCTCTTTTTTCAGTGCTATATGAAATAGCCTATATATTTCTTGACTATATATCTTGCCTTTTTAAAATGCAGCTCCTCATGCAACAGATATATATTAGCATACTATTTAACAACATGTACACTTTCCCCTCTTTTGCTTATAAAACGTTTCTACTTTGAAAGTTTTTCTACTCAATGTCACTTGCACAACGGCCCCACCCTCAGCTGGAGGTCTGACTGCGCGTGCTCAGTGTCTGTAGTCTAGCTTGTGCTTTTTCTCCTTCAGCGTAACCAGCTGCACGAACGGCGCTGCAAACGTCCTCACACTCCGCCTCTGAAGTAAAGGTAAGAAACCACTGCCTTTGGAGAATCTCTATATTTGGAAGCCATCCTATACCCGTTTGTTTGGATGATATGTAGCTGTTGTCAACTGACTGTTAGAGACATGAGTCACACAGAAAGGGGTGGCAGTACCGCAGACTCCCCATGCGTGGTTTTTTAAATGCCAGTTCGGGCCTGTCTATCTCTAAAGTCATCTTAAAATCACAGCACCGAATAGTGGAATACAACTAAACATGTATGTTTTCATTTGGGGTGTCATAATTGAATTCGTTTTGGTTAAATCTATAGACTATAAGACTTAATATTATGGTTTCAAAAGTGAGGGGTTCAAATTGCAGGCAGCTTAAAAACAATGGAAACCAACCAGGGGTGGATGCATCTGGTAAGAAACAGGTTCTCATATGGGACGAGGGGGCGTGACACACACAAAAACAATCTTGTAAAAATGTTTAATGTCATAGTTTAAAAGTACCTGGGCCATGATCAGCCACAGAACAAGGAGAGCTTTGTTAATAAGTTGTTAATAGGTTAATTTTGGTGGTTAAGTAATACGCTGTATATATGCTGTATTTCAATGCTGCTGTCCAATGTTCTGAAATCAGGCCCGTTACTACATTATCAGACTTCTTTTTATGGATAAAAGAAAAAAAAAATCCCTGATTAAGATATAGAATGATGTCACAATTGGTGTATGATCCAAACATATGCTCATGCACATCATCATGATGTTGTCACTGTAAACTCAAAACCCACTTGGAGATATAATGCTAAACAAAGAGTAAAAACCACAATACATGATGCAGTTTACATTCAAGTTATAATCATCTAAAATGTAACCTGACCACATGTGGCCTTATCTCATTGGCACACACATTCCTCACTTTATATCACACAACGCCTTCTTCCACTTTATCTGGCATTTAGGGTGTTGAGTAACTGCCTTTTTACACATTTGTACATGAAAGTGCAGACTTTATAACATCTTTTACAAATAATAACTTGTCCGAATCAAGAGACAGAAAGAGTTCAGGAAAAAAAAAGACATTTTGTTTGACCACCATCTCGTGTTTGTGATAGCTCCTTTCATGTCAGTTTGACCTTTGAGCGCAGTGTAGGCTGTCATCTGGTTGCAGCTTATGAAAGCGCTATGGTGAGTGGCAGGAGCATGTTTGTGTGCAAGCACAGTGTGGAGGTACAATACGGATAAACACATCTGATTTTTTATAGGGGTTTTGATAGGCTGAACCTGGAGGAAGGCGCATGTAGAAAGGCAGGTCACGTGTTGAAGTGTCAGATTCACCTGAGCTAAATTTAGAGCCGAGACTTGACGACGAAGGCTGAGAGGAAAAGAGGCAGAAGTGGACTGTGTGAAGGCAGAGGGGTGAGGGGAGTCTGGAAGGAACATGTGTCAGCCAAAATGACCAAGATAGGGGAGGATTTTCATGTGCTCAGCGAAAAAAAAAAACAGGAGGATGCTGCTGGAACAGGAAACCTTCCTGTCCAACGTAGATCAAGTTCAGTTAATTAGCTTAATCTTTCTGCATTTGTGGTGTTTTCTTGGATTAGATACAGTTTTGAGTTTTAAAGTGGGTATAATGATTTTTTTTTTTAAGAGATGCACTGGTTGCAATTTTCTTTGCAGATTTTGTTTTCAGATTTTCCCAAAGGTGTGACATCAAGCCCAATCATACAAAAAAAGATCAGCTGGTTCTGATCCCCAGCTGATCAATCGGTGCATCTCTAATATCTTTTGTTTTGTTTTTATAACAAAGCATCAACTGACTGTGTGATTATATGTAAAGGGTCACACATGAAGGTTAACTTGCACTGAATTTTTTTTAAGCCAGCTTCTACACATTACTCATATACTTTGGTTCAGTCTCATACTTTATTTTATGACATTTTCTCTCATGGATCAGTTTTAATTGTATATAGATAGATACTATTATGATTGAAGACTGGAGAGTGTCCCACAGTGAAACAACAGTAGATCAAATATGGATTATAAATTGCAGTTGCAAAATGACTGAAACAAAAAAATAAAATTAGTAAAGTTTCTGAGCTTTTACTCAATATTAAGATCCCTAAGTGTTATTCCACATCTGAATGTGTGATACTTTTGGAAGTAGGATATTGTTTATAGGGTTCTGTGATGTGAAAGACATTAAAGACACCATGACATCAGGCTGCATTCTTACTTGCTTGATATTAGCTGTTAGTACTTTCTAGAGGCCAAGAAGCAGGTTATTTCACCTCATCATCAGTGTGCATCCACATACAGGCCTTTGAATACTCTCACACATGTACAAAATACATGTGTTCATCCTCTGCAAGCCTGTGTGAGCCATTGTAGCTATACAGTAAGCTAGTAAATATGTTAATACTCGGAGTCTCGTTCAAACAAGATGATGCATTGTGTGATGCCTTCTATGTCCATCTTTGCATTTTTACTGACAAAGAAACATGGCAGAGAAAGTGGAGATTGTGACGCAGAAGGACGAGATAATAGAAACCAAGCAGGCAGACAACAAAAAAGTGGAGATTGTGATGCAGCAGGACAAGATAGTCGAAGCCAAGCAGGCAGACAACAAAGACGTCTGTGTGACATGTCAGAACCACACACCCAAGGGACATGGTGAGTGGTGGGTGTGCATGTTGAGAAAGTAGACAGATTATCCTCAGAGTCCCTCACTTGCATTTTCGCACGTTTCTCGTAGAGGTCAGACCGCATGATTTATCTGTTTCTGAGTGTAAATCCCAGCTTTCGATGGTCTGCACCGGCTCAGCCCTGATGTGTTAGCTGACGGGCAAAGTCTCTTTCTGCTGCAGAAAAGATGTGAGAGGTGAGATCAGGGCAGAGGCGCAGCAGTTAAATATTAAACGTGCTTTAGGTTGGAAGTGACGGCAGGAGATCTCAAATGCCCGCCAAAGTCACCTTGTCAAATATCTACTCAAAACTGGCATAAAAAGGTCATGCATGCACACTAACCTAAGGGACCCTGATGGTTGAGTGATGCACCACGGTGCAGTGCAGCGCTGTGCAGGAGCACGAGCTGCTGACTAAACAATCCAGCTTACTGCTTATGTGAGCCCTGCTGCATTGGCGTTGTTAGATTTTTTTTTTTCCCCCTCATCCTCTCATATTAAATCACTCTCTTCTGATAAGTGTGGCTGAACGTGGACATGATTTTGGCTTAAATACACCAGTGACCTGCGGCGCTGCTTCTTTGGGCTTGGACATTTTCTGCTTGTCCACTTGAGAACATTTCCATCGGCTGACCGACAACTGCTGCCTGCTGCTCAACTGTTGCCAGGGAATCAATAGGTTTTACATAAAAAAAGAAAAAAAGTAGAGGGGAAGCAGAGCAGATGGATAACAGCAGCACACAGGCAGGATTCCCTCTTGCTGCACGATTGTTTGCCACTAAATATTTGTTAGAACATATTCTAAAATGTCTCTGAATTTCTGTGTACACCTTTTAAAGTGCTTATTGAATCGTGTTCACCTTTTCAAATCAGTTTTCATTTGATCTGACCTTTTGATTCAAAGAGACACTCCGTTTATTTTTCTACACCAGCTCAGTGAACTATTTTATTAATAGTTGCATAAAAGCCACGATCATGTGTTATGGGCCAAGATCGCCTCGTAAAATGTGTTACAAACTGGACACGGAAGTACAGATTTGAACTGAATGGAAATTGCACGGGGGTTAATGTATGGATCATGAGTCGCTTAACAACTGCTTGAACTTAAAACTTTGGACATTTCCGCTTGTGCTGCACAGGTGTTTGGGAATAAATGGCATTTGCTGGTACCCCAACATTGTAAAATGTTGCAATGTTGAATTGCTCGAGTATTCCTTTGTAGATGCTGCTCAGTATAAGGCTGTGAAACATGTGTGTGTATGTGTGCTGTACTGCTTAGAAGATACTTTTATCTTTTCTGTTTTCTGTTTCTTTAGCTACAATGGCTGTCCCTCCTGCATACTCAGACTTGGGAAAGTCTGCCAAAGACATCTTCAACAAGGGCTATGGTGAGTCAGCTCTCTTAACACTATAATTATACATATTTGTAGTTTCATTGTAGCTGATTGGACAGAAGTTCATGACAAAGAAAATGGGGTTTGTTTTATGTTATTGCTGTTTATTTTTGCAGCAGCTTTGAGAATCATACTGTGCAGCGCCAGGATGTTATTTTTTCCAGCCTTTCTTCTGTTGTGTGTTTGTTTTGTTTTTGTTTGTTTTTTTCTTTTAAAACTAAATTCCCAGTTTTCCCTCCTCCCTAGGCTATGGAATTCTGAAGCTAGATGTCAAGACCAAGTCTCAGAGTGGTGTTGTAAGTACCGCTGTTGTCTTTGTTGGTCCAGTGCATTCAAATTCCAACTTCAGGCCTCTCTAATCTCTGAGGAGTAGGGCATGATGGCTGATTCGCAAGGCCCGCAGCGTTTAATCCCGTTCTTGTCTCTTTGTTCAAACATGCAGCATATTGTAGCTTTGCAAGACAAATATATTCACCAAGTGGTCAGTGTTGTTTTAGATGTGCCACATAGTTGGTCTGAATTGGTCCCTATACCAAAATCATAAAGGAGCACTTGCATACAGAATTTTGTCCATGCCACAAAACACAATACAAAACCATTCCCTCTGCGTTCTGCTTTTTTTTTACTCGCTGCATTGCTTTAATTATTCCAGTGAGAGGATAAATAGTTGCATGCAACATCTGTGTGGTTCTCTCTAACTTCCTCTGTTTCCTCTTCTTTTTTTTCTCTCTGCTTCTTCTTTGGACTCCTGTCAGATGGTAAGAGAGAGAGAAAGTGTGTGTGAATATGTAATGATTAAACATAGGTGCACGGTAGGCTAAGCCAGAGATGTGTGAAGGTTCCCTGCCAAGTGTTTCTTTGCAGCAGCAGCTCATCCAAGTCACCCTTTCACCTCAACTGTGGACGTTTCACTGTTAGTCCTCAAATACATGCACAACCAACCTCTCCCTCACAATCCTGCTTATTTCAGTTTTCCCTTCCCACATCATTTCTCCATCTTAATGGCAGTTTTCTTTCTTTTGAATAACCAGCTTTGCAAACCTGAGAGGCATTGTGTGGCAGAGGAGAAGCTTATTTCCCTCATCTTTTGTTTGGCCTTCCTTTCTGCTCTCTAGAGACCCTCTAGTTTCTGGATCTGTGCTCTTAAAGTGCCTTTCTGCTTCTCTCCTAAACTGATTTTCCATCCTCCCCATCATTCCCCCATCCCTTGTTTGTCCTGCAGGAGTTTGCCACCTCGGGCTCCAACAACACGGACACAGGGAAGTCAGGGGGTCACCTGGAGACCAAGTACAAGCTGAGCGATCTGGGCATTAGCTTTAACCAAAAATGGAACACAGACAACACTCTCACCACCGAAATCACCATGGAGGACCAGGTGGAGTAAAATCTTTTAAAATGTTTTGAAATATGCCACCTAATACGGTCATTTTGTAATTAATTTTAAAGCATTCAGGTCGTATATGAGCTCATCATTCATATCACTTGTGTGCCCTGCAGCTGGCTAAGGGCCTGAAGCTTGGTCTGGACACATCATTTGTGCCCAACACCGGGTAAGAGGACCCCTGTTCATGCTAAACTGCTTTTAGTGTCTTCAGGAGATGAGCACCAAAGTCATTAGATCAGTTGATCCATTTGGATGTTCAATTTGAGAATATTAGCAATGCAGCTGCATAATCTAATTCTTTAGGAAGAAGAGTGCCAAACTGAAGACGGGCTACAAGCGGGACTATATAAATGTGGGCTGTGACCTGGACTTCGACATGTCCGGTCCCACTGTTCACGCTGCTGGTGTACTGGGCTACGAGGGCTGGCTGGCGGGCTACCAGTTGGCTTTCGATACCTCCAAGTCTAAAGTGACTCAGAACAACTTTGCCCTTGGATACAAGGCTGGTGACTTCCAGCTTCACACCAATGTGTGAGTATCAATACCTGAATGGAGAAAGAGAGGAAATGAAAGTCACACTTTTTTTTTTTTTTCTTGAACTGCATCTTGGTGCTTCATTCCAGCAATGATGGCACCGAGTTTGGAGGCTCCATTTACCAAAAGGTGAACAGCGACCTGGAGACAGCAGTCCACCTGGCCTGGACAGCAGGCAGCAACAACACACGCTTTGGAATTGGAGCCAAATATCAGCTGGATAAGGACGCCACCCTGTCTGTAAGAGCTGATGCCAAACAATATGGTCTCATCTACGCCGGTTGCTTTGAGCTTAAACTGCAACAACGTTGTTTTCCATGTTCACTGTCTGGCACTCCAGCGTTTGTAGGCATCAAATCCCAGACGTTGTACAACAGAGGTTGATGAAAGTGTCATGACATTATGAGGTATTGGTAGAGAAAGGAAAGTGAAAGTTTGACCTGATAATGATGACAAAAGGAGAGTTAGAGGATCACTAAAACTAATACAGTACTTTTTATCCCATGAGGGATTTAAAGTGCGTACTAAGTATTACAAAAATCCCTCTCACACACACTTTAAGCTATTAAAAGAAGAAAAAAAAATCAAACTGCAGGTGGAAGAGGAAAGATCACATTCATTTAATGTTTCATAGCCATACAGCCAGTAGTCGCAGAGATATTTTATAAAGAATTATAATAGTGCCATGAATAAGAGAGTACCTGCAGACGACAAAATGCTTTTAATTACGCATGTCAGTCTATCCTGGATGACTGAATTTTACTGTAAAGGGTCACACAACCACCCTGCTGGGTCATCTGTGTTTGATCCTGTTCTTTTGGTGACTCTCCATCATTCGTGACCACAGGTGAGAGTGGGAGCTTAGATCGACCAGTGAACACAGAGCCTTGGCTTTTGTCTCGGCTCTCTGTTCACCTCAATGGGACTGGAGTGGAGTTGACACTACTGCAGATGTCACTCTCTCCTCACTCATAAACACGACCCCGAGATGCTCCTCCTCTTCCGTCAGTACCTCGTCCCTGACACTTTTCTGACAGAGGACCTTGGTTTCACATTGGGAGGTGCCGAGCCTCATCTCCGCCACTTCACCAAACCGTCCAATGAGAGCTAAGCTGATGTCAGATTATTGAGCTTATGTAAGAGATATATGATGAAAGAATCAATAAGGCAGTCAGAAAATGTTTAAACATTATAAAAGAAATATTATACATATATGTATGTGTATATATACATATATATCTATATATATACATATATATATATATATACACATAGACATATATGTCTTTTGCTTATTTTTTCATTTTGATCATTTCTTGTTAATTGGATTAAAATTAGTGCATATTAACACTGATTGGTCAGTTATATTTATAGATTTAAATACAATATTATGGTGCATTATATCCTGGAGTTGTCTCTGAATATTTAGTGCTGTGTAAGTCATAATATCTATAGGAAGCAGTAAACGTAGTCTAAAGGTAGCTGCTGACAGAGAGAGTTTTAGTCTGTTATTTTCCAGTATGACTGTGGCAGTAATGGACTGGTGATGGGTGGTAGGTGCAACCCAGCGGTCAGGAGAAGCTGACTTAGCTGCAAAGGTTTTATACCAGGTTAGATACCAGTGCCTGATCTAACCACTGTGATGATCTAACTCTTCAGTGATGTTTTGTTTGTCCTCACAGACAAAGGTCAACAACGCCTGCCTTGTTGGAGTTGGATACACACAAACCCTTAGGCCAGGTTAGACGTCTGACTTTTTAAAAACAAACTTCATTCTGTAAGCCAAAGAGCGGCCCCAAGGTGACATGATACGCTCTGACACGCTTGCCCGCAGGAGTGAAGCTCACGCTCTCGGCTCTGATCGACGGGAAGAACATGAACGGCGGCGGGCACAAGGTTGGAATGGGCTTCGAGCTGGAGGCGTAATGACCGGGCGGGACGGACGAGGAAGGAGGCCAGCAATACCAGAGGAGGAAGGAGAAGGAGCGAATATATGTGACGACACGGCAAAGGTCTACCCAGCAAAATGTAAAGACATCTTCCCTCTGAGTCGACACACACATGCAGATACACACATTGTTTGGCCTTAACCCTAAAACTCCACAGAGCCTCCAAGACCTACAGTACTGTAACATTCAGCAAATCATATTTGAATTTTAAACCATAAAGCTCCCACAACCAACTTTTGTTCATATTTTACTAGAATACCACAAAGGAATATAATTCTCTAATGATGTGCTACTTATTACTGGATAAAGTGCACTTTTAATAAGAGTATTTGTGTGTTGGGCATATCTGTGTTCAGAAATATGCTTTGAAGCACCTCTTCGTTTTGACTGTGTAGTCAGTCATGGTCTGTTCAGTTAAAAGTCTGGATTTCAGATTTACTAAGCTTATTAGAGAATACTTGTTTTAATATGTGGTTTGTTGCATGCTTTCAAGGCTAGAGGGAGTTTTTTTTTTTTTTTTTTTTGCATATTGATGACGTGACTGTAAACGGATGCAATAGAGGCTGGCCAGAGTTCAGCAGATCAGATAGATCCTGTTCCTCAGTCCCAGTTGACTGACTTTGATTCCACCACTTGACCTCAGTAACACAGCTGCAAACTGTGATCCCTCAGTTGCCTAAATATCTATTTTTCAGGTCCTCTTTGGTTAAAAAAAGAAAAAAAAAGGGACCGATTTGGATGCAATTTGGATCTCTGTGTCGTCTCTTTGTCTTGTGTCCTTTACCTGTTCAGCCTTTATCACTGCATTTCACATCTTTGCTGTGCTTTGTATAGGAACTTTAGTCATCAGATAGAACCTCAAGATTATTTTATTCAATAAAAGGAATAAAGAATGTCAAATACAACCATTTTCCTCATTGTTTTTGTTTTATTTTTTATTTGATTGAAATGACATAGTAAAGAAACAGTATTGGCTCACTCATGCTAAGAAAACACCCTTTACAGTAGTATCACAAACTGTATACAATGTAAAAAAAATACATTTTTGCTTTACAAATTATGATGGGAACCTTTACACTGACATTTAGCAAGATACATTTTGTGCATGATGGATAACAAGATTTAGGAAACGTGTCCTAGAAGCAAAATGCCAAAACGATTTTAACGTATCTGTACAATAATACATTCAAATTTTCTAAGTCATAGAAAAAATTTTTTTCATTTGCTCCATGAAATATATCAGAACCAGTGTTGATTTTGCAAAAAAAATTGCATTTTTACTGACACTGAACATACTTTATTTCAAAATACTGTGCTAACTGGTCTAAGTCACGTTGAAGTCCAGATGCAGCTTAACTTTATGAAATGTTTATGAGGGCAACATTCAAATGAATTATTTTAGAAAGCCTGGTCTGCCCAGGAAATTGTGCTGGAAGACCTGACCCTTTGGCTCCATGTGCCCCCCCCCTCCCCTTTTTGTTTTACATTGGATGAGCTAATCAACACTGCTGTATTTTTGTTTTTCTCTTTTTAAGATTGTGTCTGTATTTTAATTTCCAGTCTTACTTCACCCTCAAAAGCAGGAGGAAGTAGTTCATGCTTTTATCACTTTCGACTACGACCACTTTGGCTGCTAAAGTGCACAAAGCGCAGACTGTTGGTAGAGACCTGCCTCTGCAGTGTTTGCAAACAGCTGAAGCTTGTTTTTTTTTTTTTTTTCTATTTTTATTGGCATGAAAAAGCTTACTCCGGTTTTGGCCTCCACGGGCTTCCTCTCTTGACTCCGAATGAATTTTAATTTGATTGAGTTTATTGCTCACTGACAAAGATTTAAAAGGATTAGCCCCATCTCTTCACATCCACAGTTCTGAGAGCACTGCTGTAAAACCATCAGCTGCTCTCAGATGGTCCAAGATCCAGATTCAAATATGGTGGTGGACTGTGGAGGACTTTAACTCTTCATGTACGTGCCGCTCAGACTGGAGACATATTTAACTCAAGGTGGCTTTCAACTTGCATAAAACACCCAAACAGACCTAAAAATTGGACTGCACTGTCTATTCTACTGTTTACTTACACTTAGTTATCGTGTTTTATTTTAATTCTATTGTCTTGATGTTTCTCACTTTAAATAATTACTTGATTGTGAAACAGTTTGGTCAAATTTGATGTTTTATATGTGCACTATAATTAAATTCTACGTTGACATTAAGAACGAAACAGTTTAGACGTCACAAAACTTTGGATTAACAAAGTTACTTAATATGTGAAGCCGTTGGTCATTTGCAGTTTGATCTGGGCTCTGACACGTTTCTCTTTTTAAAACTTCAGTTCACAAAAATCTGTGTGCTCCTCTGCATTAATATGAGCTCTCATAAGCAGAACCCTCTTTTTTCATCTTGAGGTGCACAAACGTCATCGACTCAAAAGATGCTTCGTGGACAGGTCAGAGTTATTTCCACTTTCTTTAAAGCAAATAACAGGTCTGTAGTTGATCTACATTAGAAAGCTATTGTTTCATAAAGTCTGATGATAATCAACCAAAAGCAGCAACTCTGATCAGGTAAAGATAGACTATCACGATGAACACGGGGGCTTTTTAAGGTGAACAGCTGGAAAACTTTGAAATGGAGAGTCTTATCTCGTGACGTCAACCTGACCGAACTCCATTTTACTCGTTGAAGGCATAATTAAACTGCAGACAACTTCACTGAGGGCCTGAGTATGGGGTGGTAACGAGTTAAAAAACTAAAAAAGTAAATATCTCCCATTCAAACTGACAGTCAGAATACTGTATGTAAAACACAGTTCAGACCAAACATCACATTTTACTATAAATCAAATTTATGAAAAAAAAAACAAAAAAACACATCTGTGGTTGCCAAACCCCACCAGCCATGGTAAAATATTAAAGCTAAGAAATAAAACACTTACTCTTAACTAATTATATGAACATTTAAAGGTACAATTTGCTCCTGAAAGCAAATTTCCTCTTTTAGGCTGTTTTAAGATTTTTACTAACTGTGCAAATCTCTTCCAAACCTCTAAAACCGCAGGAATGATAAGAGTCTACCTTGGATTTCATAAACAATAACATTTCCAAAACCACAGAACACAACCTGAAGAGTTATTGATCCACAATGAAGTTTTTTTTTTTTTTTTCTTATCCAAAACAGTCTGTTAGAAGCTCCAGGATGCTAAATAAAGGCCCCACTCTGCTCTGCAACATTAATCAAAGCTACAACAGGTGCACTTCAGGGTGAAATCAGTTGTATTTAAAAAGAAGAAAGAAACCCCATGGAGAGAATATGTGGCAGCAGCTATAGGTCCATTCACACTGTTGCAGAGAAGGGCTGGTAGTTCATCCACATGTAATTCAACATCCCACCCACACGGAGGTAGTAGAGTACCACATGGAAGCAAAGAGTCCAGCTCAGGAGAGGTCGCTAGAGTAATTCTGGTCTCCGTGCAGCCACGTCCACTCACTGAGCATCTAGGACAAAAACGAAAGGAGTAGTTTTTTAAATTACCAGCTCACGAGTCAGGAAAGAAAAAAAAGGAAGCAGTGATGAACCACGAGGCACAGCAGGAGGGAGTACACACCTCCATACTGCTCTCCGATTCCTGGATGGTGGTCTGCAACAAGCTCTGGAGGCGGCTCTCAAACGTCTTGCTCTCCTCCAGAAGAGACTCGTCACTGCAGACACACCCAGAATGATCGTACAGATGTTACTCACGACTTTGACAAAAATCATCAGAATATGAGTTTGCATCTTGGGAGAAATTCTCAGTTATGACGTTAAAGAAAACTGGTATCACTGGTGTGAAATATGGGTGGTGTGTTTGCACGGGATGATGAGTGTGGAAGGAGAGCTCTCATAGCTTTGGCCTTAGTGATTTCTAAATGAATAAATAAAAATGTTCTTTGTGTCATGTGGAGCAAGTGTTCTATCAGATCAAGATAATACAAAAAAATACAATAATACGAAAACATTAAAAACCAGACGAGCCTTCACGGAACCAAACTATGAAAAAAACAAGAGATCCAGATAAACTGTGTGTAGCAGTTCTTTGCATTATCTTGATGACCACGAGAAATACAGAGATAGAACGCCGACCTATACATTGGCCAGTGGGCATTTGTGTGTGTGTCCACTTTGACACTCCTTGTCTTGCACTATTTTCTATTTATTACAATAGGCATTTCAGTATCCAGACACTCCCCCACTT
>JBAMYA010000024.1:3042491-3076745 GCA_037176975.1 Arrhamphus sclerolepis | reverse complement strand
TTAAACAGTATCTTGACTTAAGGTTACAACATACGGTTTACTTTTTTCTTCTATTTTTTTTGACTCAAAACCAAATCTCTAGCTTGGATGGTGGAGCAAGATAATGTTAGCATTTAATTAATCCAACTCAGTGAGGGAAACACTGAAACGTGATGTCAGACACTTTTCCTCACCTGCTATTTAAAAAAATAATAATTCTTGTTTTATTAAAGCTTGCTTTGACATTTAACTTCAATGCAATTTCAAGCGAAGCAGACGGACAGATAAGCATCAGCACCTCCAAGTCTGAGACCATGGTTCTTGATTGGAAAACGGTGGTGAAGCTCCTGGGGCAGACCCTGGAGAGTTTATATTTCTCATTTGGCTTTGGAATTCCTACAGGGCGTCCTTAGTGCAAGCAAACATCCACCATTATGGTTACCTTTATATGCCATGGCAATCATACAGTATGTCAAAATGGTTCTGAAGGGTCAGTGAAGGTCACCGCCAGGTTAGAGCTGCAGCATGTGGATTGTGTACCTTATTTTGCCATCTTGTGACGTTCCCAAAGCCTCCAGTGCCAAGCCGCTCCTTCAGCTCCCAGGACCCGCAGATCTGCGGCAGCTGCAGGGGGACTCGATTCATGGCCTCCACACCTAAACCCGGTACGACACATAACCAGGATTAATGGAAGTCAGGCTAGTGGCTCTGCAAAGCTCATGACCATGACTAAAACAAAAATGGAAAAAAAAATGGAAAGACTTGAGTAAAAGAATAATATAGCTGGAAAAAAAACAAACTTCATTTATACATTTGTTTTGTAGGACCAGAACAATTATTCAATTGATTTGTATTGTGAATGAATTTAATATGTTTGGTTTTTGGACTGTTAGAAAAAAAAACATGCAAGAAGACAGCAATTTGAGAAAAAAGTCCCCCAAAAAAATGGTTCATTAGCATTTCGAGTCAGACAAACCAAACGTTTCAAACTGATGAAATTAAAAGATGTGACAGGCTGAACATCAGCGACATGAAAAATGTTTGCAAAGGTGTAAATAATAAATTGAAAGATGGCTGCTAAGAGCTTCAGGCTCTGAACATCATGTGTGTTTGTTGACCATTAGAGTTGAATACAAGAGCAAATTTCTAAACGGTTGTGTGTTTATGGAAATTGGTAAATAAATAAACAAATAAGCAGACTGCTTGAACTCAAGTTATTATTTCATGGTTTTTCATGTTAATGTCATTTCACTTGTCAATAAATATAAATTTTTCGGATTTTTGATTTTCACCTTCTATCAGTTTTTCCATTTTAGCCAGTGTGTATTTTTCAGTGTCACACAACTAACTGGAAATCCTCTTTCACCACATCCAGAAATGTCCTCTTTGGTCTCTACCGCCTGGCAGCTTCATCTTTAGCATCCTTTTATGAATGTATTCACTATCACTCCTTTTTATGAGTCTAAACTATCAACTAGACCCTCTGTTCTGCCAATGTAATCATTTCCGATCCTATCTGTTGTCACTCCCAAAGAACATCTTAACATCTTCATCTCTGCTACCTCCAGCTCTGCTTCCTGTCTCTTGGTGACATCTCCGTGCCATATAAAAGGGCCGCTCTTACCTCTGTCTTGTAAACCCTTCCCCTTGCTCTCCACACTACTCTTCTACCACAGATAACCCAAGACTGGGTGAGTGCAGTTACATTTGCTCTGGTCTTGCTACCTGGCAGTCCTTGCACGCCTGCTGCCATTCCTCCAATCATCTGCTGAAGTATAAAGGTCAACAAACTGCTCAGGCTAACTGTTATGTTGTTATTTCAGAGTCCTTATCTGCCAGCTTGACCAATCCATCCGCCTCTTTCTCATGACCTGTATAACCCCTGAAAGAAATAAACCTTTTTGCATTTAACCTGTGGCTCTGTGTCTGCTTTGGGATCCAGCTCGTACTATCAAATCCCAACCCATGCACAGGCTTGACTGGTGACTCTAAACTGGTCATAGGAGTGTGAGAACACGTGGTTGTGACCAGCAGAGACCCCCTGTCGCCCTGGATGGGAATGGGGTATAGATTATGGATGGATGTCATATCACATGGTAATTTTAGATGATAAACTACGAAATATCTGAAATACCTTTACTTAATACTGTACGAGTCACAACATTATCATTACTTTCAATGTGACCCAACTTTCTTCTAATTATGGGGTAAAACAAAAGTTGAAACTGTCAACTTGTGCAGAAGAATGCATAAAATACAGTTATGGTGAGTAAACAGCAATATTGATAAACGTCATTATCATAACAGAAGCTTTTAAAATGTTCATATCAATATTACTTGAGAGGTTTACATCTATTACACCGCATTAATTTTAACTTCATACGCTATTACACAACTCAAAGTCCAGCTTATAAAGGGACCACTACATTTTTCTGTATGTAGTTAAAAAAAATAAAAAATCCACAGTTTGCAGAGTACTTTTAGTTTTAGTATAAACGAGGCCTGCTCAGTTTCCAGAAGTACACCATGCGTTAATACTTCCGTTTTAAACTATTTTAGCAGAAACATTGATACGAACTCCCTGCTCATGACTGAAACGTAAACGCTTGATGAAAAACATATATCCCTTCACATTACCTGTTGTTATTACAACACACTACAGCCAGTGTTAGTAGTTTATTTTCACCCAGAGAAGCGAAGTCCTACCTTTGACTCCGTTATCTGCGGTCACTCACTCTCACACCCAACTTCCCTTTAATAACAACAGTAATAATGTGTGTTTTGACTCCTTAAAGGCATCAAATGTTAAACCTTGCTGTATTATTGTTCGTCGACATAACAAATCTGAAGAAGCTGTCTACTTCCTGATACTCATGTTTCCTGTAAACCGGAGAGGCTTGGACCCGCCCACGTGAGGCAGAGTCGTGGAGCACATCTGTGCATACATCTGTGCATACCTGCTGTCTGCTGTCTGTCGTCGTGATGTTGAATTTTTACTTTGTTTGGGTTGTGTTTAGTTGTTTAGCTGAAGTGGTTGCAGGTTTTTTTTTTCTCTGATTATAGTGAAAACTTCCTCGGTTTCGCCCCCCCCCCCCTTCCCCCCTCCCTTCCTCTCTCCATCACCTTTTCTGCTTCCACCAAACTCCACACATCATATGAAGTAATGGTTATAAACACCTTTTCCAGGAGAGTCCGCGGTCTATTCTGAGTTGTGATGTTCAGTGTTTATTTTATGTTAAATCAAATTGTCGACGCTTTCCAATATTACGTTGTCTTGAGTCATACTTGCCAAGTCCAAAGTTGCCCTTTTGTCCCTTCTGTCCTCATTTCTCTGCTGTTCAGTTTCCTGTTTTATTCTGTTACCATTCTCAGTTGTATAACATATTTGGATTTTGGATTTCCTACTTTTGTAACACCTCTGGTTGGGGAAAAAAAACACACTCCTGGTTGTGTCTCTCATGAATCCTGTTCCCCTTTAGCTTGACACTTAGAATTATGATTGTTATTATTTCTTTCTTTTTATTTTCACTTTCACAGTCACTTTTGAGACCATCAAGTCAAAATTATGTAAGTTTAAATTTTCACACACTTTAATATGAAACAACATGACAATTAAAATTCTAATTGGCCAACAGGTGCAACTTTTCATACAATCAATAGCTGAAGTGTAAATATAAATGAATATAACTAGATGAATATAACTATAATAAGGGATTACAGTTTTTGTTGCTGCAGTCTTGTTGTGGCTATAGATGTGTTTGTTTGCAGTAATATGCAAAAAATAAAAAATAAAAAAGTAAATATGGTGAATTAGTGATATTTAACAAAATAAATGCATCTCTGCTGACAAAATATATTCAGTGTGTTGAAGATGAGTAGACTAGAGTGAGCACTGATACGTTTAAGCTATATTTAAGGAGCCCTACAAGTGTTTCATTGTGACACATAAGGTTTAAAATAAGGATTTCAGAACAGATTTCTTCAAGTTATACAGCTGATCCTATTTATTGTACTTGACAAGAGTTACAGTGTGTACGAGAAGTTTTTTGTTTTTTTTTAATTAAAAAAAAAAAAAAGATGATTCTTTTGTCCTTAGAGTCCAGAGTAGAGCAGATAGTGAAGAGTCAGAGAAGGTTGAGTAAGAGAGCTCAGAGGTGAGGCATCCTCTTACAGGTGGGAGAAGGCAGTGAGGACAGAGAGTTTAGAGACAGAAAACAAGATTACTCAGTAGGGAAAAATTCACACAATGTTATATGTTATAACTAGAAGACCAGCTCAGCCATGAGTGGATGATACACACACAAACTCTCGCACATGTACATAGAAGGCTGTCACGGGATCCTGATAAACTACCTTTTTGATCTGTAACCATGAAAAACAAACACACACACGCACATCATAACTGAGGCATTGTTTCTGTCCAGGCTATGAAGCGTACATTATTTGCAAATCCTTGCTAAAGTCCAATGAATGCAACTGCTGTGATATTAAACTCTAAAGCTTGTAAGAAACAAGTCTGGCTGCAGGCTGCAGGGTCATGTGACCTCCACTCTACGTAGCACCTTTACCTGATGCGTTACCCTAAACTGAACCATTCATCACTGGAAGTCAGATGTCTCCAGTCTAACGTGGAACTGTAGTTTCCCAGCAGTCTGCAGCCAGATCATCTTGGCTTGTAAAGCTATTTTCCCCCACCCTTCAACTCCCACCGCAGTTCACGTTCAGTGTTGCTTCACTTTTTCCTCTCTGATCAAATCATTACAGCTGCAGTGTTTTCTTTCCTCATTGTTTCATATCTTTTCTGATCATTACTTTCTTCGTGAATCAAAATCATATCAAGGATATTTTTTTTAATCTGTTTTCCGGATGAAGTGTCTCAAAATGCCAGCACCTTCTCCCCACCATGAAAGGTCTCACTTTACTGAGATAACACTATTTATTGGAACTTCATAATTAAACAGAAAAAAAGTTTCAAATGTCTGATGTCACCTTGGATCAAGTATTCTTGTCAGCATGTGACTTTCTATGACTTTGCAAAGTCATTCCATGAGATGTTGTGTTTGAAAAAGCTGCACTTCAGAATTTCCAGTGCACACGACTATTTTAGTGCATCGGTGCTGACGTCAAAACTGAAAACGTATCATGAGGAAGCTAACAAGCTTACACTTGTAAAACATCTGACGTTTCTCCAAACGTAATCTGTGGGTGCGTAAGAAGCAAGTTATCTGATTGAAAGAAGAAAAAAAAAGCTAAATGTTTATACAAACAGAATGAGATGCTGCCTCCAAATCCTTCCCGAGGGGCTCGGGTTCAACACAGAATGTTTTTTTTATAGACGCATAAATGACAAGCCGTTGTTGTCTTATTTAGATTCATTGTTTAGTCATGTAAACCTAGATTGTTGATATGATTCAGATGTTATCCTTGATAACATATTATTATAGTGGAGTTTGTTGCCCATGACTTCCTTTTGTCTCAGTAGCTTTTTAATTGTGCCACCAATTTAAGGTATTATATCACTCTGAATGACTGTTATCAAACACAGTTCAGAGTGAAACCATGACTGCCAACAGGGTTTAATAACCATGAGTATCGCTCTGGACGCACCAGACTGACATGTTTTTCCAGTGTAATAGCTGGATTCTGGATTCCTCTGAAAAACTTACAGTTTTTTTCTTCCTTCGCTGTTATTCACACAACTTCAAGTCGGAAAAAATGAAACAGTAAAGAGACTATATAAAACTGAAACAAAAAGCAAAACAACGATTCTTACTTTAATTAGTATTTTAATTCTAACAAATGCTTCTTTTATTTTATTTCTGATGGCATAAACTCAAGTATTTACTCCTCAGTTACATTTAATTTGTTAATATGCATCCTCTTTTACATTTCAGGCTTGAAACACAATAATAAAGAAGCTGGAATAGTAATGTTTTTATGTTACATTACCATTTCTTATATGCTTTCTTGCACTGAAGTGATGAAACATTACATTTTCTTATTTTTGGCACTTCTTCCTGCAAAGTGTAAAGCGTATAATAGTAAATTATACTTCCTAATGATAATAACATTTCCACTGTGTCCATCACATTTATCTCCAAAGTGATTTCTTCTGTTCAGTGTAGTGGTTGTTATTTTATTGAAGTAAAATCCCAGCTGCCACCTGGCAAGAGGTGACAGCAGCATGAAAACTCTGTTATGCAAAAAAAAAAAAGTATTAGGGAATCACTCTGCAGCACCAGCTTCAACTCCAAATGTGGTCACTTCTGCCTGCAGTAACACTTACATGATTGTATACTAACTTTTAACAAACAGGGACATCAGGGCGACTCAAAGCTCACTTCTATTTTAACTCATCTCCTTTCTGAGATGAATCCGATTGACTGAACTGAACTGAACTGAATGTCAACAAAATAAGGAAAAAGCAAATACATTTTTAGTCTCTCAAAAAAGACCAACCTGATGGAATAACAAAACCTTTAAAGACAAATTTAAAAAGAAAACCACTTTAAGAACGTGTGTTTTTGCGTGATTCGCTAAGCAAAAATCAGAGGGCAATAAATGCTATAGGCAAATTGGACTGACGCCGTCCAACATTACACCCAAAAATGCTCTGCTCTAATTGATGTAATGTGACTTTCACAGCCAGATAGAAACACTTAGCATGAATTATTCCATTTAATTAAAACCACAGTGGCTCTGTTCTTGAGGATATGTGACTGATTTCCTGAGGAAGGGATGGGTTACATAAAGGGGGCTTGTGGTTGTAACAAATGAATCCTGGTGCCAGTTAGATGAGCACACAATTACAGTGTCAGCAGCAGCTGGTGGCAGACGGTTTCTATAGACTGGAGTTTTTCTGTCAACCAACACCTTTCACAATAAAAGCTTTAGTAGTTAGTGATTTGCTTTACCACAAACTTAATGAAGGTCAAACTTTTAGCTCTTTTAGTTCATTGATTCCATTACTACCTACACTGTATGCATACATGTCAAGCAACATATTTGTTATGTATTTATTTTCGTTTGTGGGCTTCCAGACGCAGCAGATTATCTTGAACCTGCATGTTTCCATGATGGACTTCTGGGGGAAAGAAATAATGTGAAAAAAATTTCAATTAAGTTAACAAGACCATATAGAATCCTAAAGATCAGTGTTACAAATGTTTGACATTCAGATCTTTGAGGGGAATTTCAAATTTAATTTTTCTTTAGATTACCTTTTTAGGCTCATTTCTCACTTTTCTCTGGACTAGATTGAAACTTGTCCCGAGCATACAGGAAACAGCTGTTCATAAATGTTTTACAGTGGTTTAAAGGAAAAAATGGAAACTACTCTACCAGAACAAACACACAAACAAATAAATAAATGTCCGTATTGTTTTTTGTTTTTTTTCTTTTTTTTAACTGACCACATTATTATTAATCAATCCTATCAAGACGTCTGGAGGTTCTGTACAAAAACTGAACATTATAGTCTGTTTTCTTTCTTTCTTTCTTTAGGGAGAATTAAAGTTTTCACAGGAACAGTTCATTGTTAATTTAAATAACTGTTTTTTTAAGTGTGTACTGAAAACAGATCACATCACATCATACTTTTCACAGGCTTTAATAAAACGTTCATAGTTTAATTTTATTGTAAGGATTTTTGATTTTTAGCTCTCTCTCTGTTTCTCTCTCTCTTTGTATGTGTGTGTGTGTGTGTGTGTGTGTGTGTGTGTGTGTGCATGTGCTGACATTCACCTGCCACCAATGAAAACACTCCCCATTTTCATACAATCAAACCAACGTTTAAGCGTCTTTTAAAGCTTCTGATTTGATTTTCATCGTCTTTTCTTCTGAAAAAAACAAACAAACAAACACAAAACAAAACGCAAGAATTGGTGTGAGGCCTATATCATTAAAAAAAAATTTAATTCCACAATAAAACCTCTGATGAGCTCACTGGTGTTGCGTAGCGCTCCTCTGGGAAACTACTGATATCACGTTATTTGTAAAATTCCTCTTAATTAAGGGGGGGAAAAATGGACCAAGTGCGAGGGTGAATGCGAGCCTCCACTTCGGAGGGTCCCACCCAGCAGGCTGCATCATCATCCGGCCGGTGCCACGCTTCCCGCTGAGGTCACGTCAGCCCTCCCCCTGCAGCCTCCGGGAGGAACCGGAGCGCTCCGATAAAAACGGACAGAGCGGAGACGGAGCCACAAAATCACAAAGAAGGTGACTGCGCTTCTCCTGCTGCACACCAAGAGGCAACCGCTGCAGAAGATTTGACATTTGGTAAGAAGGTTTGCTTTCTCTTTAAAACCAAGTTACAACGGGATGCTCTCGCGATGCAGATTTATGGACCACACTGTTGTTCTTTGGGTTTTTGTTTTTTCTGCACTGTGACAGTTGTTTTCCATGTTTCCCTTTCAAAACGCGCCATTAGGCTACAGCACAGTTATTTGTGAAGTTTATAATGCAGCCGTCCATAATTATACTTGCAGGAAGCATTAGATGTCATCAGTTCTGACTGATGATAAACACATGCTCAGCTGTGTATGGGGGATGTTCAGTGTTTCAGTCATGTACAGTCATAATCATTAAGACAGTGAGGAAATAGCTGCTAAAAGTTAATGTAGCTGTTTATAAAATTTGTTTCTTAACCCCAAACTCAGTGCAGCATTTCTCTGTGTGGTTTTGCACTCATCCTTAGGTCTGTATTGTAATATGGTCTCAACTGATTTGGATGAGGTGGAGAATCTGGGATTTTTGATTACTTTAAGTTTCCTCGTTCATTTGGCATCCCACCTCTTTCACGCTCAGACTTCTTCAGCTCTCTGAGAGTCCATCTCCACCTGCTCAGTCTGGTTGGAGCATGAAATCTGACACAGCTGCTGACTTCACTTTCCTGTGCATTCCTCGGAAAACTAATTCATATTTAATTTGACACATGCTCTTAGTATTCTGTTGCTGGTTTATTAAAAACTAAAAGAGCAGTACTGCTGAAAGGTGCGTACCACCTTGAGCCACGCTGCAGACACAGGAACCCTGACATGTAGACTCTTATCAGACTAATGAGTTGGATTTGAGTCTTACACTTTTGGATCCGTCTCCTCCACAGCTTCTGTCAATCAGTGGCATTTTTTTTAATCACACTGATACTCTGCAGGGTTGTATTTTGAGGCAAAACAGAGTTTGTATTCTTTAGCTACATTCCTGGCAATGGAGTCAACTGGATCTGAGCTTCATGCTGATGTCGGTGACTCACAGATATCTGTGGGAGGGTCTTGAAGTTTTAAATTCTGATAGAAGAAGCTCAGACTGTGGGAACAAAGGATAGCATTGAATCCTGTGTGTTAAAAGGTCCAGCATAGGAGTGCTGATTTAGACAAAAAAAACCCTTCTTTCTCACCTTTAAGATGGTAGATTTGAATTACATCTTCATCTAAGTGCATTGATCTTGACAATAAATCTCCTAAATGCCTCCATCTGTTTCTGCAGTCCTGGAAGCTGCGATGACTCATGACTACTCATTCTCTTTCTGCTGACTTTTGGGGTTTGATTTCTTCCTCTCCCTCCTCATGCCAGTCTGTCCCTTCTATCTGATCTCTCCATCTTTTCATATCCTTTCATGAAACTGTAATGTTCCATCATACCCTCAGTTCAACTGGTAATGTCACCGCTTCATCTTTGTATTCTGTCTCCCTTGGGTTTATGAGTCTGTGCTTCTTTCTGAAAAGGTCTTCATAAAGTCATACTGCACACAGAGGGAGGCTGGAGGGCAACAATGTAACTCTCTGTTCTGCGGGACTTTGCAGAAACCAGATCACAACTGGTTTATTGGAGCCTGACTGAATACCCCTGAGCAAAGAATGCATAATACCTTCTAAGAAGTTTGCTTAGCAACATGACATCACCTGTAATGAAGCATTATTGGAAAACCCCCTATGTTACAGAACAACACATTCCAAAGCTATTGTAAAACTGTAGGATAATCAGAAAGTCAAATAGGTTAAAAAATATGCTATGATACTGAGATTTTCTACTGTAAATCAAGGAGTTAGAATTGGTTTAGTGTTTACAGATATACAATTATTAAGCTATGAAGTAATCCTTAAAATTTGGTTACAAAGAAATTTGGACGGCAGCAGCGTTTCACTGACTGTATGAACTTTATTGAACATGCCATGGTATACTTTTAGCATTTCTCTTGCGTAGTGTGATTTATACAGGCAGACAGTGGAGGAGGGACAGATGCTAAATAAGAAGAAAGAGGAACCTCAAACCTCAAAGAGCTTGGTAGCCAGGTGTAGTTATGCTCCAAAACCATGAAATGATTCTCAATTTGCCATTTTTGACAAAAAAATGTCTCACGCTCAACCTTTACAAGATCAGAACACCATCATCATTCCACATCAGTGCGAATGGTCTGGTGGACCCACCGCGAACATGTCAAAGACTGAGGTCATTGCTGAATAGTGGGTTTCTTAAAATACACAGAAATGGCACGCAACTAATGCAACTTAACTTGGAGGATGTAGCTGCTGTGTGTTTTTGCGGTTATCTAGCTAACCATTTGTTGCAGTTGTTTTTCGTGCTAATACGCTGCATCTTAAACCTGCTATTATGACTCACAGTCTGGCTTCTTCTTCTCCAAAGATGTTTTCATTTCCTGCAGTCATACTTGACCTACTGAGGAGAAGGAACTCTCCTCGGGCTGCATAAATGTTGCGCATGTTCACCTGAAAACAGATTGATTGTAACAAAGAAACAGCTTTCACTATTAGGAAAAAGAAAAAAGAAGTTACTTGAAGGTTACTTGCTTCTGAACTAATTCTTGTGCCCGGTTATCAATCAGGTCTTGTCCTTAAATCTTCACAGACAAGTTGGTTTTGCACAAATGAAGTGCATGAATGAGAGTTTGATCTGATGACCTGCAGCTTTTATTCACATATGCTTAGTGTGTCTTTATGGTGTCTTTACGTACAGTAAAGGTCGCACAAAACAGAGTGTAAAAACAGTGTGATTGTAGCGGAGGAGCGGTGTGGATGAGACCCAAACTGGGCCCCTGCACGTCAGATAGACTTTTAAAAGGGTGGGATACACATATGTTCACGTCTGATGTGTACATGCTGGTGTGCGTTTTTGTGTGTGCATGTGTTGATATGTATGCACGTTTCCTCAATGAGCGGGGGCCGCAGTCACTGGCAGTATTTTAGCAGGAAACATATGTTTTCAGCTGACACGGCTGGAGAAAGGGACGACTGAGCAGAGCTGAACAACTGCACAAAGGAAACACAAAGGAAACAAGTGTGTTGTTGTCCCTGAGCCAGTGAGGCTCTGTTGGGGTTGGAAGCGCAGGGCAGCGAGGTTTCTCTTTGTCTGACGTAAAGGCAGCTTCCAAGGGACCTGTCCTGATCGTGGTGAGTGTGTGAACGTGGGTCTGTGTTTTATAAGTCAAATCCTGACTGGGATCATTTGTTCGGATGAACAATGAACAGAAAGAGCAGTAAATCTTGTGTCAAAATGCGGATTAGCTTCACATTCCTGAGCACTTTGTGTATGTGTTTGCTGGCGTTTATGCATGTATGGCTGCTGTGTTACCTCACTGATATATCAAAACACAGAGTGTTTCTTTTATAAGCCCGATCAACCACAGAAGGTGAGTCAGTGGAGGACGAGGCAAAGGATAGTACAAAACCGGCATGCAGAGAGTTGTTGTGTCTCATGTGTCAGTTCCCTAATCTTAGTTCCCTATAGTGCTTTTTGAAAAATCTATTTCCTCTTTATAGAGATTATTTTAACTTCGGATATTGCAGCTTTCCCCATTTTCCTTTTTTTTCCTTCCTCAGTTGATGCCCTCCTTCAGTTGTGACTCATGTTTACTCACACTTGATTGAAGAGCAGAGGACTTAAGTAAAATTTATTTTAAGTCTGAAATCAAATAACTTTTCTAAAAATTCAAAGGGGAAATCCATTTATTTACCCTTTGTCTCTTTTCACTTTTGCTTTATGTTTAACGTATTCTCATACAGCTGTTGCTTTTTTCTCTTAAGCATGAGAAGAAGCTTCCTTCCGTCTGCGCTGCTCGTCCAGATTGTGTTGTTTGATGTGGTGGTCACTGTCTAATTTTTGTCATTATGAAGATAATCTGCTTCCTGTTTACTCCTGGAGCTACAAAAAAAATGTTAGTTTATAGTACACGGGCCATGAGATCTGAATATCAACAAACCAAAGGAGGGGACTCATAGGAAGAATGTAAACAAATGTGGGAAATTAATCCAAGGTGGACAGAAAACATCTGAGCTATAGAAACATCCTGTCTTAGTCAAGAAGCTCAACTTCAAGAAAACTGGAAATGACCTTCAGGGTTCCCACAAGTGACCCCGTTAGTTCCAGACTTTCCTCCCCAGTGGGGACCCTCAGCAGGCATACAGTAGAGGAGGAGGAAGGAAGCTGAGAAACCAGTATAGCTGGGCGAAGATCACCAATTACAATCATTTTCCTCCAATTGTTGTCTTAGCTCTGATGACATATCTGTGCAGAAAGATTTACAAACATACAACAATACATACAGCTCCCTGGCATGACTCAGCCGGGGCACTTATCCTAGTGTGGCTAAACACTGTGCCAACATTTAACATCATTTCCTTATGAGTGAGAGGGATTTCGCACAGCTGCAGTGCTGCCTTTGGTTTGGTTGTGCGTTTGCCGTGTCAGTATTAGCAGTTAATGTTGTATTACAGTCCAAGAACACATTTCAATTTTAGGTTGTTGATGCTATTTTACTTTGCAGCAGCCAGAATCCTCGGTGCTTTGTGAAAGGGCAGTTAGTCTTACCACCATGTCGAAAGGTGTCAAGAGTTAGATGTGTAAAGAAAAAGCAGGGTCAGAATGATCAAATCTTTGGCTTGCTGTTTCTAACCTGTGTTAATATTTTGTTGGCAGAAAACGGAAGACTACTTGAACTGAAGACCTCTTGGAACAGTCATGTCAAGCTCGCTTCAGCTGCTGTTTCTCCTTTCTGCTCTCTGCTGCTCTCTAGCGGACAATGTAAGTATTGCTGCAGAGTACTGAGCTTCAGCCTGACACACATCCTTCAAATTCAATAAAGGCTCCTCTTAATACAACCTGCTTCCAGTATTCTGCATTACTGTTTTTGCTACATGGCATGATAATATTAGATAAACTGGATGAATAACCATTATTTTTTCATTTTAACTTATTTGATTTTGAAACTATACTGTTGCTCATAAGCTTATGCTTGACTCTCTTTCTAATAATTGGGAATGGAGAACTATGTTGTTCATCACTGAGTCATATCTGATTAAAAGGGATTGATGACTTTAATGGCTGCCCTTGCACACAGGAATCAGTCTGTCTGGGTAGGAGAGCAGTACCATGCCAGCAGTGCTGCTCTGAGTTTAACCTCTCCTTTGTGTTGCAGGTGGAGCTGCTTCGTACTAAGCGAGGGACTCGTTTTTACAGAGGTGAGCCTGACAGGCAGCCTGCTAGACGGACGCTTTTGATTATTCGTGTCGAGAAGTCTTCACCTTCCTCTGACACCTCCTGTGAGCGTCATCACACCTGTGTTTGTTTGCACTGATAACACCATCATGATCACCACCATTGCTTTCTAAATGTTCTCTCTTTCAACCATGTATTTGTGCTGCTCCTAATTTTTGCATGCTCACGTTTGTATCAGTCTTATAATTTCTGTTTGTCAATGTGTTTGATTTGCTTGTTTACTTATTATCAATGTTCGTGTGTGTGTGTTTCCCTCAGTACTTTGTGTGGATAGTGAGACGTCAGCGGTGCGTAGTTTTGGGGAGACTTGGCTGCGATGGAAGGGACAGCGTGTGGAGTATTGTCATTGTGCGATGAGAGGACAGGAGCGCTGTCACATTGTGCCTGTCATCAGTGAGTGTGAACACAAGTCCGACTTGGCCTCTCTCCTCCTTTTCCTTTAGAATGAGTTCAACATCATTGTCTGCCTGACAGTGTGTGTCTTCGTCTCATGTTTGCCCTCACCGAATTGTCTCTCTTTCATTATGACTCTCTCTTACCTCTAACTTGCTGTTACAACCTCAGATGATTATTTTCTGTTGGCTCGTCTCGGTCATGTGACCAGATCCCTGTTATTTCAGTGCATCCAAATGAAGAGCTGCTGGTTTCTGTTGCTTTTGAGTGGGCGTAGTTTAGTCTGAGATTATTTGGAATACTCTTGCCAGACCAGCCCCTGTGTGCACTTTCACCTCCGTTGACGAATTCTTTGAAGCATTTGAGCACCCCTCCCTTAGACAAATTACAACCACATTTTGGGTCTGCCAAGCTGCTGTGAAGTCATGTCACTGGGAGCGAGGGGGGGTGGGGGGGTTGGGGGTTTGCTGCTGTTATTCTGAGCGGTGCTAGACTTTAGGAAATGTTGAAATAATAAATAAAAACCCCGAATGGTGAACGCATAAAACCATTTCTGCTCCACAAAGAAATTGGCACGATAGTTTAAAAGAGAATTCAAGTGTGGTGATGTTTGCTTTAACGCAGAAGAGTCAAAATGAACCACACAAACACAGGCTTTTCCTAAAAACTCCAACCCACTTTTCCAGTGCTGTGTAACAACTCATGAATAATCGGTCATATTCTGATTGTTCAAACTGCTGCTGTTCAGAGGAACTGGATGACGTGTGACTGACTAAACGGCGCTCTGTCTGCCCTTTACAGACTGCTACGTGTCTCAGTGCTACAACGGAGGAACCTGTAAGGAGGCTGTGTACACGTCAGACCACATTTGCCAGTGTCCCCCAGGCTTCAGCGGGACTCATTGTGAGATCAGTAAGTACTCAAGAGGCATCATAACATGTAATATGTGCCAAAGTTGCACAATTAAGTAAAATACTGTGTCTCTGCCAGCATTTATATGTGCACCGCCCCATATGAGCTGAAAGTGGGTTGCAAAATTGCTCACATGTGGGATTGTCGGCAGGCTTCATGGTGCCTTTATCTGTATTAGTCCATATGGACTCTACCTGGTTTTTAGATGGGACCCAACTGGTCAGTTTTCTAAATTTCAATCCATATGGAGCTCTCATGGACACGTATATTATCAATTCAGCTTTTAAACAAAAAGTCTCCCAAACTGCATTTTATCAAGAGAAAAAAAAAATCTGTTCAAAACCACCAACATTCAGCTGACAATGAGAGAAAAAGCAGATAATTTTAACAGTTAAGGAGCCGCAATCAAAGAATAGTTTTCTACATCGTTCTTTTTGTGTTGCAACAATAGGTTGTTTTGTTATAGCGCGTATAACAGAATATTTGGATGTCTTGTTTCTTTTTTGCGCTGCAGTAAAATGCAGCTGTATCCACAAACCGGTGGTCTGTGATGCAACGCTGATTGAAACTTGTTAGTGACTCCTGATAAGGTCACAGTCTGACTGTGTGACTCCGCAGTTGGCCTTGTGGTTTGGAGAGAAGAGGGAAAAAGTATCATAAAACGATGGAAAAAACATTCAGGAATATGAATGTTTTTGTTTCTGCGGCTTTAGAAACACCCCACCCTGGGATAATTATCCAAAACCCAGGCCTCACAATGATTGTAGCAAGAGGGCTCAGAGTTAACATGGTCATAGTTTGTTTGCTCATTATTTCAAACCGCTAATTGGGAAAAATACAGTATAAGTGTATAAAAGTTGAGTTTATGCATTTTATAAGAAATTGTAAATGTAAGGCCTTTCCAGGTTCAATAACCAGGTTTTAATGTGTCAGAAAAGATTTATTAAACCAGTTATTGGGGTGATATCAGTCTTGAATATAACTCAGTGATTACATCCAGGCTCTCTGTCTCTTTCTCCCACAGACAATAATGAGAAGTGTGTTGCGGGGCAGGGTGAAGGCTACCGGGGCACGTGGAGCCTCAGCCAGTCAGGAGCAGAGTGCATCAACTGGAACTCCACATCCCTGAGAGGAAAGAGGTTCACAGCTAGAAAGATAGATGCCGGCAGTCTTGGACTGGGGAATCATAACTTCTGCAGGTGTGTTTGCTGTGTGTGGGATCAGATTGTTGTTTGTTTATTTATTTATTTTAAAGGGGATACTAAAACGAGTGGATGTAGATGAGTGAAAGGGGAACAGGGAATGGATAGTGAAATGATAACGGGGAGATAAATGAGGATGACGGAGGGCATCTGGCTTATGAAACTGGGAAAACAAAAAAAGAGATGAGGCTTAGACTGAGAGACGCAAATAAAATCATAAACCAGCCTAGATAGTGTTATGTCAAAACACTGAGGTTTGCTGTCACGTCAGACATGCGGTATTATGCATTCAAAAACAATAATTCAATTATAAAGAAGCTTCCAAACTTTGCAGAACAATAAAGCCACCATCTGTTTGAGCAACATATTCCAGTTCTTAGAAGAGACATATGTTCTTACTGTTAAGTCATGAACCATAGACATGTTTTTCTTTTTCCTTCAACATACTTACTTTTCCTTTTGATCCTCAGGAACCCTGACCAGGACAGCGCCCCCTGGTGTTACGTCTATAAAGGCACTCAGATTGCCTGGGAGTTCTGTTCTTTGCCCAAATGTCCTAAAGGTAAGGATTGACCAGTTTACGAATGCACATGAAGCCGAGTCATCATCAGTTTAAAGCTCACGCGCTTCTCTTTGCATGGACGTTTTTTTTTTGGGAGCAGATAAGAACACCGAGTGCGCCCTGGGCTCTGGCAGGTCATACAGGGGCACGGTGTCTGTCACTAAGAGTGGCTCTCGCTGTCTCCCGTGGGATTCTCCCGCTGTTAAGCGCAAGTTCTACAATGCTTGGAGGTCGGATGCTTTGGAACGGGGCCTAAGCAATCATAATTTCTGCAGGTGGAGATGCCAGCACATTTATAATAAATAAATAAAAATGTCATTGTGCAGAGATCATGAAAACTCACATCATTCTTCATCCAACAGGAATCCAGATGGTGATGCAGGTCCATGGTGCCACACCTACAAAAACATGCAGCTCACCTGGGAGCTATGTGACATACCGAAATGCTGTGAGTTCCTTTACTGTTATCAGTCCATTAACGAATCTTAATGACTTTTGTTAATTAGCCTTTAAGCGCTGAAGTTATGCACATATCAAGTTGTGATCATATGCTTGTCCACTTTTTTTTAGCAAGACGTCCATCTATCATCACCACCCTTGGCCCTCGGGCTCCAACCACCAACAACAACAACAGAGGTAGGACACTTATGGAAGCTGCCGAGACTTTGTTGACCAACATGGAGGCGTGTGGTAATTGTTTAACTCTTTTTCTCCAACCTGCTCCCTCCTAGCGACATGTGGCCAGCGTTTAGACAACTCTTTGAATCGCCCGACGTTCCGGATGTTTGGTGGCAGAGAGAGTGACATCACAGAGCAGCCGTGGCAGACCGCCATTAATGTTTACCAGGCCCGTCACAAACAATACTTGCACCGCTGCGGAGGAGTTCTCATCGATTCCTGTTGGGTGCTGTCTGCTGCACACTGCTTTGGAAAAGAGTACGAGCTACAAATCCCACTTTCACTTTCATGCAAAACACATGTGTGCGCAAAAAAAAGAGTTAAAATATTACATTTCTTTTTTCCAGTGAGGCGCCAGAAAAATTTGAGGTGATTTTGGGAAGAACGTTTCGGAAGCAAAACTCCAGCAGTGAGCAGATTTTTAAGGTCGAGAAATATTGGATCCATGAGAGGTTCGACGAAGAAACATTTGACAATGATATTGGTGAGGAGACATTTTGTTATGTTACAACTTTGCTTTCATCTCAGCCTTTCAGTCGTTTAGATTGTTGAGCACATTATTTGGAAAACTTAGCCCTCTAGAGATCCAGATTCATGCGGAAGAGTTAACAGAGAGCAGAACCAGCAGAAATATGGAATGCATAAGTGGGCAGTGAGAGCTTGTGAAATCACCCCTCAGTCTGCATCTTAACAGTCCATTACACTGACTTTCCCCTGGTCACTTTCCACTTGCAGCCATTTTAAAGCTGAAGACGGACATTGGCATTTGTGCTGTAAACTCTCCAGAAGTCGTTCCAGCGTGTCTGCCCGAACGTGGGCTGGTGCTGCCCGACTGGACTGAGTGTGAGATCTCAGGCTACGGAAAAGACATGGAATGTAAGCAAACCTGCACCTAATTTCTCAATTTGCATGACTACTTTTCCGGCTCACTAGTCATGGCGGTTGCTGGTGACCTTTTGCATTGACATGCCAGCAGGGGGCAGTGTAAGGGCGCGTTCAAAGAGAGGTGGATCTATTTCTGAGTTTGAAACACTGAATTTAAAATTTCTCTCCCCAGTTTCTCCTGAGTACTCCGAGCGTGTTAAAAGAGGACACGTCCGCCTGTGGCCTAACGAGCGCTGCGTTCCAGATGTGCTGTCTGGACGCACAGTTACTTCCAACATGCTCTGTGCCGGTGATACCCGAGGCCTCGACGATGCCTGCAAGGTGGGAATGCCTGATGTTACATAAGCATCCACATTGCATTAAAACAGATGATGTCACTTGGTATAATTTATGCTTTTTTTTCTGTCAACTGCAGGGAGATTCCGGTGGCCCACTCGTTTGTCGGAAGAACGATAGAATGACTCTGATGGGTGTCATCAGTTGGGGAGATGGGTGTGGACAGAAGGATAAGCCTGGTGTGTACACACGTGTCACGAATTACATCGACTGGATAAGCAGCAAAATTAAAGCAAACCCGGTCTAAAGTTAGGCGGACTGCAAAGATTTTAAATAACCCATCAGCCCGGTGGGTGAACTGCAATGTGTACCACTGAGAAGAAACCTAAGCACTCAAGTTGTTTTGAGAGCGGTTTTTTCTGTGACAGATGGGGTTTTTGAAGTGAGCAGGACGGAGACATATGAGAACAATCCCAGTCTCAGGATTTTGTGCTTGGTGTGGCTTCACGTCCTCAGGTTTTCTGTTTCTTAATATGTTGAGCGTTGCAGTAAATGTAGACAGAAACATATGTATTTTTGAAGTGATTTCAGAGGTTGTCAGGATGGACAGTCACTTTAACAAGACCGCAATAGGAAATATCATAACCTTTGTGTTACCAGGAGGACATTTGAGATCAAAGGTGACTTTTGGAAGATATCTGAAAGAAGCAGAAACACCATGGTGACGGCACTAATTTAAATACAAACAATTGACAAAGGCATAAGAATAACATGAAGTGAAACAATACTCATCAATAGAGAATGCATTTCTAAGTCATAAGTCAAAATATGATAAACTAATTGACAATAATACAAAAAGTAAATGTTTTGAGATATTTTGTTGAATATATGAATATATATCTGCTCTGCTATGCTGATTTATACATAGAACTTAAGCTCAGTGTACTTTTATACCAGAGAACCTTCAATAAAAGGCATTTACTTTGCACAGTACAATAAATCACAGGGACTGTTTTTGCTACTTCAAAATGGCATTTTTTTTTTTGTTTTGTTTTATGTTTGGTGTAAGATCAAGGCCAGATTCAAGCTTATACAGATTTCATTAATTTAATTCCTCTGTTTGCTTATGAAGGATTCCAGTCCTGGAACCAAACTACGTAATTGATCTGCTGGTTCAGATTCTGCTTGTTCTTGCTAATTTTAAGCCTTAAGTTTGCCACTTTCTTGTAGAGTAGAATCGATAGACACGTGGTAGAAGGAAAGAGGAGATCATCACTCCATTCAGCAAACCTATGTCTTTAAGCTTGGAGCCAGAGGAGTAAAATTTTATTTGTGCTCAATATTCTTTGTACCAGAGCACCAGATGCCTGGGTTGATCCCAGCATGTATTTCTGATTATTGATCTTATATTTTCTTTTTTTACATGAAACTTCATCCTGACTGCAAAGCTGAACTCCCTCATTTTGCTTTGTTACATGTTATGCTCTCAAGGGAAACATTAGTTTCAGATATGTTGTATCAAGTTAATATTTATGTGCATTTTACACTGTTTTGTAGAAATTTTAACACGTTAACTTACATTCTGTGTCTACTGTTGCTTAATAATTTATTGTCACTTTAATTATAATCACATCTGGTATCACTCATTTGTCAATAAATAATATTTGGAAAAGAAAATTGAGTTGTGACTTATTTGGTGTGTTCTTTGCCCAGCTCAAGGTTTATGTTTCAGTGTTATGAATTGTATCGTAGCCATTCCTTGGAACGCCCTCTTCTGTGCAGAGACTTCAGTTGTTGATCTACTCTCCCAGTTTGAGCAGTGCTCTTTTTTCACAGGTATCACTAGGGAATTCACTTTCCACATTTGTTTTATTTGTTTTGTTTGTCTTTGTGTGGTTACTGTCCCATTTCATACGTTTCAGGCTGTACAAGTTAATAGCTTGTTTCTTACACTCCTCCTTATCTCTTGTTACATCCTGATCCATGGGATACTAGGGCTTTTGTAGATGCCCTGTACTCATGCCATTATTTTGTCTGGGAACATCACCTCATTGCTGCTGATCATTTTCTCTCTCTATGCCACCATGTGGTCATCATTGTCATGCTCACTTTTAGGACCCATCTTGATGCTATCCATGCATAGGAGGGGGCTGCTAGTCTCTGATAATAGATCCATTGTGGATGATGATGTGGCTGTTGGAGTAATGCTCATTGTAACAACTGAAATTTCCTCTCAGGGATTGGTAAAGTAAATCTGATAAGGCCCACGAGGAACAGCAATATGGTATGAGGTGCCATGAGACAATCTGAATAAGCATTCACTCACACATATGAAACCAAACTCTCACATGTTATACTGAAAGCATCACACATACAAGTGAAACCTTACATAGATACTACTGAAAATCCTGTCATATATACTTGTCAGGAATGAGGATGTGTGGACCCAGATGCAGGGGGACAGAGGCAGGAGTAATCCAAACATGATTTATTTCCAACAACCGTGGCAAAACCGTGGCCAAAACCCAACATGAACAGGAGAAGCAAACAGTACAGAGCAGCACAGGGCAGACAAAGACAGGACTTTATATACACACAGGGTTAATGAGACACAGGTGAAACACATCAGGGAAAGGAGGAGCAGGAAATTTCCAACAGAACATGACAGACAGGACTTCAAACTAAAAGCAGGGAGACACCACCAACACTGAAAAAGACATGAACGCCACAAAATCTAAACCATGACACTATTGAAAAGCCTCTCATACATACTAATGAAACTCCTCTTATACATACTACTGAAATTTCAGTTGAAATGGAAAAGATTTCAGTTCACAGGAAATTATTTCAGTTGAGGTAGTAGTAGTAAATTTGTTTGCTTGTCACAGTGATGCCTTATCAGCAGCCAAGCCTGACTGAAGCGACAGCATTGCTGTCATGCCTCCCGCTGCTATGATAGCCTCCTGCTACATCAGTAGAGCACAAGGCCATTGTAACAGAAGTCTGTCACGCTGGTCGGATGGTCTCTGCTGAAGCCAGTATTTTATTAATTTATGCTGTCGCTTTGGTCAGACTTGGCTGCTGACACGACACTACTGTGGAGGAGAACAAACAAATTTAGCACCACTAGCTCTATTATTAAGTTGCACTGCTTAACTAATCACTTCCTCTCTAACTGAAATAACTTAAATTTCAACTGAAAATTTCAATTGGATGTATGAGAGGATTTTCAGTAGTATGTATGTAAGATTTCACTTGTATGTGTGTAAGGTTTTTAGTACAGTATGTGAGAGAGTTTGGTTTCATATGTGTGTATGAATGCATTTCATATGTGTGTGAATGCTAATTCAGAATGTCCCTCATGGCGCCTCATAGAATGGGACCTTTAAGACACATGATGACATGACTTTGGACTTGGCTCCCACTGAGTTCTTGAAGAAGCAGCAATATTTCAATAAACATACTGATAACTCACTTAACACAAATGTCGTCTAATATAAGTAGATAAGAATAAAAACTACATTTTTCATTTTGAGAAGTTGCTGTGAACTTTTCAGAGACATTGCTTTTAGTTGCTGCTCTGCATAATACTCTGGTAATTAAGAGTATTTAGCAGATGCGCTCTTTAGTTTAAAGTCCACTCTGGACAGTGTTTCTTTTTAACTTATCAGTTCTTACAATTTTATAGATGTGAATGAAAATAAGCTTCTTTTGGATTCGTTCTTTCTTTTACCAGCAGCAACTGTTTGCACATCAAAACCAGTGGCTTATTAGTGGTGTGAGTATGGAAATTTGGCCTCATGTTTTTGCTGTGTATCATTTCATTTAGAGGAAGGGAGTCCAGCTGCAGCTGAGGCTAACTGTCTGTCTGTCTGTCTGCCACAGGTAGGAAATGCAAATAAAGTCAATGAGAGCTGCGTCAGTTTCTCACTGCATCGCACGCTCTCAAGCTTTAAAACCATTTGCATTCAGAACTTGCATTCAACAACATTTCTTCATAATTTCAGGGCTGAGACTTGACCCCAAATCATGACAATGGTAAAGTAAACTTTTTTTTTGGCTTTTTTTATATTTAGTAATACACTCTGTTAACTTCGGGTGGGGTGAGAAGGAAGTGAGCAGGTGTTGTTACAAACTTCTGTAAACCTTTACCTTAACTTCACGGTGATTTTCTTTTGGAGTTTTGGATAGAAAACGACATGACAGCAGCAATGTTACAGTTGTGATTGCATGGTGGTATTGTGGCAAACAGAAAAAGCCAAGACAATGAGTGTTTACAGGTTTCCCATTAATCAGCTTAGTCTGGAAATTCACCAGCATTTTGATCGTGATTTTGAAGCTCACATAATGTTGGTGCTCCTTTTTGTGTGGCACATTTAGATGTTTTGCATGACATGCTTGAATCAAACAAACTGGAAATCTTGCTATCTCTTCCCATTGATAAGTTTCAGACACAGTCATGTGAGCAAGGTATGAAGATGCTGTGTACTCCAAAAGACAATGTAACCATTTTTATTGAAGGCAAATAATTCTAAGAGGAATTTCTCGTCTCGTTTTCACTTTCTAATTTTGATGGTAGTCTTTTTCGTACAGATCAAATTCATTCATGCCAGAAATTGCCATCTATGCTGTTAAATGCCATAAAATCTCACCAACAGGTGGATCAGTTATGTATAAGAGATGTGCACAAATTGCAGTTTGTTTGTTTTTTTCCCCCCAGTGGGTTTTGGAAACATAAATTCTCATGTGACCTTTTGCATTTTTTTTTTGTTATGAATTTGATGAGCTCATTTTTAGTCCCTTATGATCTCGCTGGAAATGGCTGAATACACTGAAACTGAGCACCCCTCTACCACAGATATACCGTTTTTACTCATCGCCGTTTCCCCAACCTCAGACAGAATGTTGAATAATTGTGATCAGTTATTTTCATGACACCTGACTGATCCGTAAATAGTAATGAAACGTGAGATAACATAGAAACACTATTTCTATTGTGCGATCGGGAAACATTTGAATGATGGGTGTCTCATCCTTGTCCGCATCAGATTTGACTTCATAGCTGAATAACTTTTTCCTTTTTCCTGCTGCTCGCTCGCTTTTCTCTGATACTTCACACTTTTACATTCCCATCAGAGAGATGTTACAGTGGCCCACATTCAACACTGAAAGTGACAGAGAAAACATGACACTGTCCGTTCGGTTTCACTCGACCATAAAACAGAGATACTTCTGGTGATAACTGCATGAAGATAAGTTCATGAACAGCAGAAGAGTAATACAGTTCTCTTTTATAACCCCCCTTGCTCCTCATGACAGTAAAGCAACTGTCCTCTGACATGTTTTGTGGCCGTGTGACTCAGAAAACAGTCCCTTCTTCTCTACTTTTCCATCTGTCTCTAATCATTTACTCAACACCATCACTTCCTCCACACTTGCCTGTCACTGTGGGAAAAACTGCACTTCCTGATTTCACTTTGTGCGCGATAATCTCCTCCTCCGGCAGACCTCAGTTACACTACATACAACAGGCAAACTCATCTGAAATGTTATCTCTCAGTGTTTTGCTGTCTGACTCCTGCTTCTAATCTGATTTGGATTTAGACACAGCAGATATCAAAAGTCAAAGATATCATTCATAAAGGATAAAGGACTAAAAGAAAAGTTGTATATACTTTTTTTTTTTTTTGCTGCACTAGTGACAAGCACAAATCTATTGATTTGTTGATTTCTTTTTTTTTGTATGTATTCTATGAGCTGGAAAATGCTGAAAACAAGACTATTTTCCTGAGTATGCAAAGAAAAATTCAGGGGTAGAGGAACCAAATGCAGAAGACCAGGAGGCAGAAGTAAATAACAATAAGTAATTTAGTGAAAAACAAAAACGCTGGCTGAGCTGGATGTTCCAAAAAAAGAAAAGAAACAAACAAACAAAAAAGCCAAAAACCATCAGTAAACACGAGCAGTGGCCAAACACAGACATGTTTGGTGTAAAGAAACAAGGAGGAGGAAGACAGACACATGGACAGAAGGAAAGGAAAGTAAATAATCTTTGCACTTCCAGAGTTTGTCAATATAAAAAAAAGAAAGGGTATGAAATTGATTCAGCTCCATTCAGGCAGTCAGTATGAAACAATATCACGTGCTGATTAAACACAATCAGCTAGAATGTGATGTCACATTTTTAAATTTGGGGTTAATTTATACAGTTAAGGGTTTCGAGGAGGATTGAGAAACACTGATGTAGGCTGTGTACCAGCAGATATACAGGCCATGTAACTCCTCCACCGTATCAGAGACTGTTCTTGTATGAAGACACAAATCTATTTATCAATCATTGCAACCAAATGATCTGTCCAAACGCAGTACAATGTTAGAGGAGTCTCAGTTCTTCCAGCACCATGAGCTGAACCGCCAGGGGCCACCATTAGGTGAAGGAAGTTCTTCTGTGTGCACGTGATAAAGTTAAAATCTCTGTAACCTCTCTTCTTAATGATTTGTGAAACAACAGTTAAATGTTAACTAAACATATGCCATTTCTCGGATTCTGCGAATGACCACTTGCATTCTTATAGACTAAGCTCTTACGTTCACCATTTTGTATTTGCACAGGATGTTTTTATTCTCAATGTAGAACTTTCAGCTAATCCTATGCAACCAGATTTGTCCACGCTTTCCAAGTTTCTACATTGAGGGTGCACAAACAGGCTTCGATAGTGAAGTTATGTAACAGTAGAGACGTTTAGTTGCAGCTGATATACCTGCTTTAACGCTCTTAGGCACGTGACAGCAAGCACAGCCAAACCTGCTGCTCGCCAAACAAAGCTTTATTCAACCTGTGACCTTCCTCAATTTGCAGCCACTGACATGGGCTGATTAGTGAAGCTGATAAATGACTAAAGAAAATATTTTTTTCACAATCTAGATATGCAGTTTCAGATAAATGACATGGCTGACACAGAGCTCAGATAACCAAACGCACCTGGATGCTGTTTCTTTGTCCCTTAAAACCTCTTAGTAACATGCTTCATCTTGTTTCTGGTGTTTTCAGAGTTTTTTTGGAAAACTGAAGAACCTGTAAGTATACTGACCAAGCATACCTATGTGTTTGTTGTGGTATACTCAAGTTTGCATTGTTTGAATCTGATATCTCCTCCTATTTTCAGACACGCTGGGCCTCCAGCTCCCCCTAGGAGGACAGGTGGGATTCATCTTTACATTAAAAACAAAAGCAAATAAAAACAAACAAATAAGCTTTTGTGTACTGCTTTCATGTGCCCATCAGTTCTGTGCATGTCTGTTGCAGACAACAACGCAGGATTTGAATGGCCACAGGATGAGTTTGTAAGTAAGAGGAAAAGAAGCCCTTTTTTTTCCTCCAGTGTTTTCGATAATGATGATCTCACTTCTCTCTAGTTCCAAGGGTTTATCTGTGTGGTGACCCCTCACTGATGCATCACTTGTGTAGTCATGGTTGTACAGAAAAAAAAGGTTTCCTGGAAATTTTTACTATTCTTTTGGGAACAATATGGTATAAGAGGGGTTTCATTGTGAGCTTTGCTTATTTGCATTAGTAGCTCACGGTGATCAGTCTTGTGGCAACAGTCACACAAATGTGTGATGTTCATTTAATTATCTTTTTTTTTTTAGAAATGCTGCATTCAGGGTCTTATGTTGTCTCAAAGCAGGACGATGAGGACGGTGACATGTACGAAGTGCCTCCTTGTGAGCGTCAACCTGTGAAAGTCCCACAGAGACAAGTGCAGGAGAACATCTATCTAGGTAAGAGCACTATGCTGAGTTTTAGTGGAAGTTAAATAACTGACACAATGTTGAGATCATCCACCTCACAAAATGTTGTTCACTTGCAGAAAGGACATCCAATCCTGCCATTCCACAAAGGGAGGCTGCTCCTCCACCTCCTCGGCCATGCAAGCCTTTGGTAATAACAACTCAGAGATGAATGGATTGGTGTAATTCATCTGTCTCAGAAACAGCTGTTTTAATTTATCCCACTGGTGTTGTGTCATGATGTCATCTCCACCCAGAAGCATCAACAACGTGAGGAATTCTCCCATGATCAGAACGCCAAAAAACGTGAGTCGTGTAATCTATGATGCCCCACTTTTAACTCCTCATCTCTTTAACCTCTTCCTTTAATGAAACTCAGCTACGGCTTCCTCCCTGCAGCACCTGAGATAGACAGAAATGAGAAGCCCGGGAGGAAGAAGATGATGCCTCCTCCTGTAGTCCGTCCTGCTCCTGCTCCAGTCCCTGCAGCCGTTGAGGAAGGTACAATAATCGTGTTCACCATCACAAATAAAACTTTACTTTCACTGAGAGGAAGGCAAATGTCTTAATGACAGAATAACCACAGGTACCATTTAAACATGTGCCTTCTATGCTTTTTATAGATAATCCACTAAATTGCAAAACCTGTTTTCCTATACATCCTCCCCAACCAAAAGTCCTACAGCAGTGCAGCTATTGTTATTTAATATTTCCAGAAAGATCATAAGATTTTATTTTTTCAGGGGAGGGGGAGGGAGGAGTAGGTGAGAAGCTGCAGCTTGTAGCTGTGACAAAGGCAAAGAAGAAAGCGCCCCCTACTGAGATGCTCCTGAGCAGCAATTTATGTGCTTCAGAAGTTCATTATTTTTCAAATGAAACTAATCTCAAACCCAAAAAAGCAATTGCCAATATGTACTGAAGATTATTCATAGATTACACATTATAACTGCCATCTAAGCATAAAAAGACAGCAAACCACAGTGTAGTTTAAAGTTGATCATAATAAATTGTGCAGTTCTGGTGCATTTCCCAATATGTGTCAGTTTTAACATTTTAAGCAACTCTGTGAATTTTAATGAATGAAAGTTAAAAATCTTAGAGGTTAGAGCAGGCGGTCCACGTACCGATGCTACAGTCCTCCTGCAGTGGTTGCAGGTTTGACTCCTGACCTGTAACGCTTTGCTGCTCTGCCCTGATTTCCTGTCAACCTACTGTTAGTAAAGGCCACTAGAGCTAAAAGAAAAAAAAAACTTAAAAAAGGTAAAAACCCTACAGTTCATTTCTGTAAAAGTACTGATTTTACAGGATATTAAGCTTGTTTCAACTTCGGTAACAAACATTTTGTGACTTTGATGTTAATCCATTATTTGTTGTTATTAACTGCTGAATTAAAATAAGTGGAAGGACATTTTTTGCTATTAAAGTAGTGGACAAACACTGTGTAATTGATGGCTGAGCTACAATTGACAAACTGACATTGAGAAACCATATGAATTAGGTTACCTTGGTAACATGCTGAGGCTGGCCTGTAATATTATCCCCCTATGGCCTCATGCATTGAACACTGAAAAAATTTTCGAGGTGGAAATACAGCACAGGGCTTCACAATTCAACAGGGTTAGATTTGACCTGGTTTTTGCACGACTCAGACTGGAGTTATGGAGCTTAATCCCTGATCAAATGTACTTAAAAATTCTCTTTTGTCATTGCACTCTTTTATTTAAATATTTTCATGTTACTTCCTTCGATAATTGTACTTTTATTTGAGGTAGTAGTTGAGAAGCAGAAAACGATTGGTTTATATCAGAAAAAATTTCTTCATCATCATAATCAAGACTATAGTGACAAATGTGTTCTAATATTCAAAGTATCCCAACTTTGTTAAACTTCATTTCCCTACTTAATTAGATGCTCAGCATGGCCTTGCATCATTGATGCTGAGTTGAAAAAAGAGACAACCTTTGCAATCACTCCTTCAGCAAATTAACTCATTAACTTGCAGAACACTGGCATTGTTATATGTTAACCTACACTACTGTGAGTGTGAGATACCATAACATAGATCACTAGAAGTGTTTCTTTTCTCCGTTTCAGATGTGTATCTGGATCCCAATGAAGAGCCAGTGAGTTTAACTCCTTCATTTTAATGAATGATCAGTGTATGGAAAGGTTTCCTGGAACAGCAAGCCTGATAATTAAATCATTTATAAGAATCATTTATTTTGAAAAAAGAACTAAAAGTCTTAGCTGGACTGTTTAACATGCCATTGCTATCAGATTATCAAATCAGGCCAATCATGCTGAAAGGCCCAAGGCGTCAGAGCACCTGACTGAAACTACTTTTAACATGAATGCAGGAGAGCTAAAACGTGATCTGTAAATGTGCAATGCCTGGGCTGTTTATTTATTTATTTAATTCTCACGACTTACAGTCTGCAGAGAGCTCAGTTCTTTCACTCTTTCATTCTTATTCCCATGTAGGAGTATTTCAGTGTCCATTGTATCATAAGGGCTTGATTAAGTAGTTAATTAAGTATTACATAATACAGTAAATGCTCTGATGCACAAGCTAACAAGGCTCAAAGTCCTATCTATAACCTTCTATCCATCCATTAACTTTCACTTATCCAAATTTGGGTCCCGGGGGCACCTCCTAAGCAAAAAGGCCCAGACCTCTTTCTCCCCCAGCATCCTCTTCCTTCTCTGGGTGCAGCCAGCTTGCCCTGGGTTTGATGCAGGGCCTCCACCTGTTTGGACATGCCCTGAAACACCTCCCATAGAGATGTGGCCTCCTAACCAGATGCCCCAACCACCTTAGCTGGTTCCACTTGATGTGGCTCCTGAGCTTAGGAAACTCATTTCAGCCACTTGTGTCTGCGATCTCATTGTTTTGGTCGTTACTCACAGTTTATGAACTAATTCCACAAAATTCCAACACTAATTCCCACCAGCATATCAAGACTTAACAATCCTCCCGCATTTGCTGTCATAACACTTTTCATTCTATGTTTCAGGAAGATAATGATGACCTGTATTTAGAGCCAGAAGCAGGTAGGTTGCATGAAGTACCATTTACTGTTTAAACATATTAAATTAATAAAAACAACAATATGAAGATGAGGAAAGGAGTAGAAAAAAAAAATCATGGGTTCCTGTTTCCCTGCTTCTAAGCTTGCGCTCCTGGTCCACGTGGACCGTCTAGGATGCCTCCATGTCCCAAGACAGCACTTGCACCTGCACCCATACCCATGTAAGCACAGCTCACTCTGAATCAAAGCAATTTTTATTTTTCTTCCTATTCAGATGGTGACATTCACTAATCTGATGTAACATTATATGTCTGCATACCTTTTCACCTTATTAAAATGAAAATGTGGTATTTATTATAAAGATTGCTGCTTTTGCATGTGCAATGAAGAATAAATTTTCTTCTTTCTTGTGACTTTCAGGATGAAGCCTCCAGTTCCCAGAGCAAAGTCTGTAAGTTTAATTGTCATATACTACTATTAAACTTTGTGCTAAGTGAAAGTAATGCAGACAAATCTCTGTTATAGAGTTCAACATTTCCTTCCATGACTGAGATGAAAACAGGTCAGGAGTTCATCTTCTTCATCAAGTGAAATAAAATAAAAATCAATGCAAACCACAATCAAAAGAAGCTACCTTTAAAAAAAAAAAAAAAAAAACTCGAAACGATGAAGTATAAATATTTTACTTCTGCAGCTCTTCCAGCTGAAGAAAGACGTTCAGCGTTTCCCACCAAACTGCCCCCACCCACGCCAGGTGTGAGGCCTCCTCTTCCAGCAAACCTGAAGGAAGGAAAAGCAAGGTGAGGTAGCCATTAGATTTCTTTGACAATATGTTTTAATCGGTGAAAGAACTATCATTTTCCAACAATTTCCAGTTTGTTTTATCTTCTGTCCTTATATGAAAATGCATGTGTACATTCAAATGAAGATGACTTTGCACTGACTTTTTTTTTAAATGTAATTCCAGCCCTCCAGATACTCCGGTAGCAAATATTAAGCCTGTTGGTAAGCTCAATTCTGATCATTGCTTTTCTTCTTCTTCTGTTTTTAAACGTGCAGCCATGTGCAAAAGTTAGTACCTACTCTTTTAAACTTATGTTTTTATGTAATATATATTTGTATATATCTATATCTATCTATCTATCTATACATTTTCTCCCACTATGCCAGAATTTATTTGCCAAAAATTAAGCCAAAAACAATCCTAAATGTCCTCTTATTGTTTTCACAAGATGGAAAAAGGGTAAGTTGCAGTCAGGAGCCTATAGCTCCTATAGCTTTTTTTTGCACAGTTTGCTGATGTACACGTGTACGTTAACACACTGCCAAAAGGGAAAGACACAAGCAATTATCTTACAGAGCTATGGAAGGGTTAATAAAATCTTTTCGAAACAATTTCAAGTTGGGATTATCCACTGATTTTTCACAAGTGGAAGAACAACTTCCACTCACAACATCCCCTTCCCAGAGAGTTATATCTAGGGTCAAATATAGTATGTTAGATCTTCAAATCCGTCACAGCATGATTAGTAGAAGACTGAAAAAAGCAGGATTTGATTGAAAAAAATCTCTTCTGTGTGAATAAGTATGTTTAAGCATAATTGACTTTTGCAAATCTGTATCTGAATAAACCACAATACTTCTAGAGCAATGTCTCATAGACAAAAGAGACCAATGTGCAGTTGTTTAATGTCAGTGCCAAGATTCATATTTGTCACAAGCCAAATGCAGAAGTAACATCTACATCTAACATCTGAAGTAACACTGTAAAAATGATTGGACCAAAATTCCTCCACAGTGATGGATATGTTCTGAATCATGGAGGCAGTTAGCATTGTCCACATTTTTCGGCTTAGTTTTTCTTAAATAAATATTGACACAGTGAGAGGCTATGTTGTTGTTCATCAGAGGTCGATTTTGCTTAATATACCCTGCCATGAGTGGATGGAAAACAGGTGGTACCAACTTTTACACATGACTGTATTCCAAACATTGCATAAATCATACTGAAAAGTTTCTCAAACTGTATTTCTCAAATCATCTGGATGTTGTCAAAAACAACAAAAAAACAACACACGTAACATGTTTTCAATCTGGTTTAAGGTGGGACGAGAGTGACTAAACAAACGGGCAATGAGGTATGGCTTCAGGTTGCACCAAAACATTTTGCAATCAGTAATGGAAGAAATCAGAAACAATATGATAAAATGATTAAAGTTGTGGGCTTTCTTACAAATGTGCTGATTTCAATCTTAAGATAATTCAAAACAGTGTGCTGAAATGTTCAATTTATTAAAGATGATTAGCACAAAACCAAGCAAAAGCTAGTTGCTTTAGCAAATTTCTATTTACCAAAGAGCACCAGAGAGATGGGTCAGAATCACAGAGGTTTATTACACTTACACTTATTAACACATTTTCAGTAACTTTCAGTAATTTACAGTAACTCCAAAGAAACAAAGCAAACTCTGGCTGAATCATGTAATTTTTAACTTTTTTTTAAAATTCTTTTTAATGAATTTGGATTTTGTAGGAGGTATTCAGGCGGTTGTAGTTGGCAGTTTCTTCCAATATATATGATTACACTGCATTAAAAAAACAACCTTAAAGTCATATTCAGGTTTAAAAAAAAATAAATAAAAAAATCCAAATTTCCCTCTGAAATAATGGTAAGTCCAAGAATCGCAGCATATCTCAAACGTATCCTCAGGGTGCATCAGTGAATGTTGATAGGGTGTATTTGCTGTGGGCTGTGTTCCAGGATAAAGAGTGGTTTGCTGGAGACTGTAGCAGAAAGACAGCTGAGGAGCTCTTAGAAAGAGTCAACAAGGTAAGATAACATAGTTGCATGTACATTTTATTCATTCGTGGTGAAGGACGTTTTAATTCATACACAATATGTACAGTTAGTATTCATCTGCAAAAGCACAACTTAAATCAAAGATATTTTACAGACAATGAGGAAATGTGTCCCTGAGCATCTTTTTTTTTTACATTAAGATTAAAAAAAAACAAACAACCTGACTGATAACACTTTCAGGTCAACATTACTGTCTTAATTTCTCCATTCCTGCAGCTAATCTTTGCATGACCTTTTCAGTTAGCTCATCCTTCAGTTTTTAATTGTACGCCAGTCCTCTTCTTGAAGCGTCTTTCCTCCATCTATTTCTGTTCAGCAGATTTTCCAGTTATTTCTCTGTGTTGTAGGACGGTGCCTTCCTCATCCGGCACAGCACAGCCCAGAGCAGCCGCCAGCCTTACACCCTCGCTGTGCTCTACCAGTTGAAGGTCTACAACATCCCCATCCGCTTCCTGGAGGACACACAGGGCTATGCTCTCGGAAAGGAGGGCAAGAAGAATGAAGAGGTGAGGGAAAGAAGAAGTGTACCTTTGGGAAAGAGAGGAGGGAAATAGAAGAAGACAAATAGAGCAGGATTCTGGAGGGATGACGCTTAGAGTATCAAGATAATCATTTAATTGCCTTTCTGTCTTTATGCCTCACTCAGATTTTTCCCAGCCTCGACGAGATGATTTCTCACCACAAGAATAACCAGCTGCTTCTGATCGACAGCAAGAGTCACGCAAAGCACACTGCACATTTAACTCACCCTGTACGCCCTTAAAACTGCATTTACATTATATTGGGCTGGCATGAGTCATATATTTAAAGGTACAAAACCAAAGGTTTCCCTCATGGAAATACTGTAGGCTCCCTGTGTGTCTTTCACAGAAGTGCAGTCACACCTCCATAAACACTGTCACAATAAAAGCAGGGAGACTTCAGTGCATTGAAACACTATGAGAGATGCTGAAAATCCCTCATGCCACACAAGCAGACTGACGATAACTGAGAATAAAGGTCAGAGAACATGTTTGAAGTGACAAAGCAATTTTTTTTTTTTCTAACATGTTTTCACCCTCTCATCATTTTAATGAATATTGCACTAACACTTTTCTGGAGAAAAGGAAGCTGTGTCACTTTGTTCCTGTAAAAGTCAGTTCCTGCCTTTAAAAGAAGAAATGATGGTCAAACTGTCAAATCACTTGTTTTTTGTTTGTTTGTGTTTTTTTTAAACTGACTGAAAAAAAATCTGTAAAAGAAAAAGATTCAGCGTGTGCACTTACAGTCCTCACCATTATGTTTTCCCTTCTACTCTTTTTCTTTGTATTGATTGATTATCTGTAATATAAATGCAAATTTATGTCGTCTTCTTGGTTCACTTTAATTACTGTTTTTAGCATTATGATGTAGATGTTCTACAATATAGGTTTTTGGTTTGTTTAAAAAAATACATTATCATTGTTTCTCTGTATTAATTGTACTTACAGCTCCCTGTCCTTAAGGTGAATCTGATATTTTTACCATTCACTATCCTGATGTCACCATCACCATAAAGCTCATCTGTGACTGAATACGCAAATAACTGTCTGATTACAGATGCTGCATTTGCATAAACTGGAGTGGTAAATGGGTACTAAACATCCTCTTGGCACCACTTTAATGTGGCAGAATGGTGTGGGGGCATCTTACACTGTCACAATCAAGTACTTCTTGTCAACCAAAGCACTAATAATAAACAATAATATAACATACAAATTATATGAAGCATATAAGCTAATTATGTTTCTGATTCTTAAGACTGATTAATTTAATAAGTTAATAGCCAGCTGGACTGTGGCTCATATAGTTCAGACCTCAGTCCCAATCCAGAACATTTCGGAGGGGGGTCCAAACTGAGAATTTTGAAAGGGGGGGTTACATACATTCCCCTCACAATGAATTGTTGCTGAAACTAAAATTAAACTGTGTGATCATAATGACCATTGTTGCATTTGGAGAAAAAAAAACCCTGAGAACACCATTCCAACTGTAAAGTACAGGGGTGGCCTTATCATGTTGTGAGGGGGGGGGGGGGGGTTGCTGCAGGATGGACTGGTGTGCTTCCTTAAACAGATGTCATCATGAGGAAATAACATTACAGAAGTAACATCTCAAAAAAATTGGGAACAAAAGCATTTTCCCAATGGACAATGATCC
>JBAMYA010000024.1:3023697-3042269 GCA_037176975.1 Arrhamphus sclerolepis | reverse complement strand
GATAGATAGATAGATAGATAGATAGATAGATAGATAGATAGATAGATAGATAGATAGATAGATAGATAGATAGCCCTGGTGGAAAAGAGTTAAAATAAAAGTTGATACCAAGATGAAAAAAAAAGACTGACAAACAAAAAAAACGCACTGTACTGTTTTGTAAAATAAACAAGTCATGGATGCTTCGTGGCCAGCGGGAACAGAGTTAAGGATATGCCACAGATCATCATGTTGATGGAGGTTTTTTTTTTTTTTTTTTGCATTGAGTCAATCGATGGAGCTTTGATTAGAGCTGTAATCGGGTCTTAAAAGTTGGGCCAGACCTGGTCCGAGCCCGATATTTTATATTTTGATTTTCAACAGCCGAACACGTCTAAGTTTAAGCACAGATAGCCTAAATGTACACAGGTAAATGCGTAACGTTTTTTTTGTTGTTGTTGTTGTTGTTGTTGTTTTTACACATAGGCTATGTTCCATAAATCTGTGTTACAGACGATTATAAACCTGTGGAATGTCTGGAATGATTGGAATTTGAGTGCAATCAATGGTTCCTATACTGTTGGGAAACCTAGAGAAAATTATTAGCCTCACTGTGCCTAATTTATGGAAATGCATTAGACCTGTTTTGATATTAGTCTACTATTACTCTAGAATATGTGTGCTGAACTGAGTAAAGTACTGGGGAGACCGACCCACTGGAATCCCTGTTGAAATACGGATGTTAACCACTCTGTGGTTCCTGGTGAATTAGCTGACAGGTATGTGTTTTACATAAATAACAATTAGGCCTAATTCTCTGCCTGAAGCCACTTTTAGGAAGAACATAGCCTAATTCTGTTCTTTGAAATAGGTCTGGGGTAGGTCTGGCATATTGCAGGCAGCGCTAAGCGCAGTAATGCTGCGTCCTGCGGATGGTTGTTCATATGACCAGTCCATACATCAGATCTCCTACACTGCGAGAACAGGCCAACATTAAAAGGCAGTTTGCAGCAATGTCCGCTTAGATCCTACAATATTTTATAAATGAGACCTCTGGGGAATTTCACCACGGAGCACAGCTCCGTAAAGATGTGACGCGACGTTTAAGATAGCAATGAGGTTCACTCTTTAACAAGTTTTTTTTTTTTTTTAATGCCTTTGACACATCAGACATAACGCCACATAAATCACTTAATACTGTTTTTTTTCCAGTTCATCAATTGTTTCTCTCTGATTTTCCAGAACACCAGTCCTCAGCACCCATTCTCCACCAGACGCTGCGTTTTCGGTGTGGTTGCTGGTTTCTATGGTTGCCACTGTTAACCAATAACATCGATCGACTGGCTCTTTTACATACAAACTGAGGTTCTTGCGTCGACCATTTATGGTTGAATGTGGGTGTGCATGGGGCGGAGTATGAGCCAAATTCAACTTCGCAAACTTTCAGGAGAAGTGTGATTTATAAAGGGGAAATTGCGTGCACCTGTCTCCCGAATGTCCGCATGCAAACTTTTATAGGGATTCTGCGCACAGTTTTATAATTGAGCACCACGGTTGTTCATTTATAACGCTTGCGTAGAAAACAGGGCCTGAAACTTCTACAGAAAATTTATGATTTATATTTAAAAAAAACTGACGGTGGAATGTGCGTAACTGTACGCAAACTCTGAAGCTTGCGTGCGGACATTCGGGAGACGGAGAAACTGGCAGCGGAGCTGGTGAGGTGGTGAATTTATCCCAGCTCGTCATATCAGACTCTTGGACATATAATCATAACGGCCGATGGCTGTAATATAACAGATGTGTTTCTGAACGGAGCCATACATTCCATAAGCACTCATTTATATTAGTATATACAAACATCTGCAAATAATATAGCGATGACACTCATTGAACATTAATTGTGACAAGGCGTGTAGCAATTAGTGTAATCCCTGAGTTGACATATAAAGACTGCAGCAACACTTGTGCATAATGCTTCACCATGGTTGCGCTGGGATTGCCTGAAGACTGTGACGGGCAGGATCAGGATGGAGAGAGTCTTCAGAAAACAAAGATGTCCTGGTCCAGGATGATGACTGTATGCTGATTTAGACTCCTGACAACTGCTGATTTAGACATCTTCATCAGGGACATTGTCGCTTTTGTCCGTGACCTACTGTGTCCGAAGTGCGGATTTGTCCTCCCTGGGTGAAAAAACAAAAGCAAACAAACAAAAACTACCCCCTCCTTCGATGAGGCTGCCTTTCAGCTAAAGTTTATCATTCTCAAACAAGCTCCCTGGTCAGCGATGCGCTCAGTGCTCAATCCTGTATGATTTTTGGATCTCATGCTCAGAGGAGTACATGTGGATTAAGAAACTTTTATGTGCTGACGATGTTTCCCTCTACATATACACTACTTGTGAGTTAATTTTTTCTTTGATGAATGTTATTACGACACACAAGAGGATCTGCCTGATGCAGAAAAATCTTGAGAACTCCTACATCCAAAAGAGTGTGCCTGAAGGGAGATGCCATTTTCCACACTGAGTGAGTGGCCTTTTAAGTTTCTTAATAGTCATATTGTTACTTGATTCTATTTAAAAAGTAATTTCCTTTTTGCTTTTTTTTGCTCTGTAATTTCAGGAGCGCTGCACATGTCCTAATTTCCCACCGCAATCTGGTGTGCGTCCAAAGTCAAGAAGGACTTTCTGCTTTTATTCCATCCATCCATCCATCATCTATACCCGCTATTTCCTATGCAGGGTCACGGGGGTGTGGTGGAGCCTATCCCAACTCACTTTGGGCGAAAGGCAGGGGTCTGCTTTTATTCTGTTTATTCAATCTTTGAGCCAAGTTTATTTGTTTTAATTCAATGAAACAGGTTTTTGAATGTCTGTTGCAGTGGCGCACAGAGAGCAACATTACTTTTTTCCTCCTCGGAGCGCACGTGCCAATTAAATTCGAAACCAGTGCGCGTCCGAAGTCAAGCAGATGCTGCTTTAGTTTATCATATTGTGTCAGTACACGACTTTTGAATAAATGCTCTGAAATATGTCGTTTTTGTGATCGCGTGTGTGTGTGTATTGTAGATACACGCACACAAGTGGACTGATCCCTAAGATATCGTTTCCTCACCAATGATGACAGTCTGTTCAGAATGGAGTCAAAGGAGGTGGAGGGGGGTGGGGAGGGGGTGCGGGGCTATGTGTGCTTCATTAAACAGATGTCATCATGAGGAAATAACATTACAGAAGTAACATCTCAAAAAACTTGGGCACAAAAGCATTTTCCAAATGGACAATGATCCAAAGCATAAAACTATCCCCTCAGACTCTCAGTAAAGAATTTAATGCTTTTGTTTACCGCAGTTCATAGCATTAATTATCATTGTTTGAGGGTCAGCTTATTATTAAAATATGCAGAATGTGCCATTGGTGTACACTTGCATGTTAGAATGATCAAAGTAGAAGCAAGTCTTTCGAAAGTCAGAAAGATCCGGCTATAAGTGAAAAACATTTCAAAAGATCAGCATTTCTGAGGGTCTATGCGTCATCCATGCAACAGCGCACTTATCGGAAAGATGAATGTGTGTCAGAGGTGTGTGAGTAATTTTGTGGAAATCGTGAGGAGTGAGAAACTATCACGAGCTCCGTTTAAAGTTAAAGGAAGGGGGAAGGGGCTGCGGCGGAGGGGTACACCAGGGGGTACACACGCACCACAAGTCTGAACGACGGTGATCTGACAGCTCCGCGGGAGAAACGGACTGATTGACACGAGCTTGCTGGGGGAAGTTATCACTTATCAGAAGTCGGCTCGGCGTTTCAGCGCAGCCCTGTCCCCTTCCAAGGCTTTGGGGAGAGCTGGTTCGGCTCAGTCAGCTGATAAAGTGGACTAGTTTTCTTTGCGGAGGTGCAGAGTTTTTAATTCAGTACTGGAGTAGGGGGGCTCCTGATTGGGAGCAGTCACTGGATTCGTGTGATACAAGCGAAAAGGCTCTCCACCACGGCCCATTAATTCGACTTTTTTGGGGGGAGGGGGGGCGTTTTGGGTACGCATAAAAAAAAAAAAAGACCACTTCTTTCCTCTCGTTGCCCCCTTTCCCCTCTCCTTCCTCACGGATTCTCCAGACAGAGAAAACATGGCTCAGATACTGCCGATACGTTTCCAGGAACATCTGCAGGTAAGCGTGCACTGGACAGCACCTCTAATTCATTTCACATCTTCCCCCTCCCTTGAATTTTTTATTTTATTTTATTTATATTTTATTTATTTATTTTTTCTTTTGGCCGGCTCGCCGCTCTTGTAGCTCCGCACAGACACAAAGCACACGTCGCATTTAAAGGGAATCAGAAATAGGGCTGCAGGGTGGTGCTCAATATAGCTACAGGCCTAGTTTTTCTTTTTTCTCCCGCTGGCCAGATGATGACTTGTAAAAATTGAACAGTGTGCTTGTACACAGCTCCAATGCGGACCGGTGCGTGCCTGCGTGCGTGCGTGTGTGGGATAACCCGCAGCTTTCGCCTCCCAACTTGAAAACGCCGCTGTCATTTACGGGACGAGCTGCGGCGTTTTGGTACTTTTCGTGGCGGCGACCCCCCCAACCTTCAGCTCAGGCTAACGGAGACCCGAGTGGCACTTGGCTGCCCAGCTTTTTTGTCGCGACCATGTCGCTGTTGTCATATTCTGCTGCAACATATTTCCACTTTGTAACCTTTAACCGGCTGAATGTGCGCTGGTGTCTGCTTTCTGCGCGCAGCTATGGGCGTTAACTGGCGAAACCAACACAACTTCTTGACAGTATATGAGGGTAATCTTTGCGTGTCCGGGCTGTTCTTTTAACACAGGTGTGTCCGTAATGGTCGATTTATGTCTCTTTTGCACTGAGAAACCACCTCACTTAATCCCGTTTTAAACCCGTGAGATCAGGAAAATCTTTCGGCCCTACATGAAAACCTGTTTCATATTACAGCGTCAATATTATATAGATTTTTTTAAAGGCTCTACTTGGCGTTAAATGTCAGAGGAGCGTCCAGAATAATCAGCATCAACACACCAAAGGGCCCTGATATTCTGGTCAGCAGCCTCTTAGTGGACAAAAACAACACAAAGTGCCTTTTTTATTTTTTACATTCTATGACGAGAAAATAAAACAGACATCCACTCATATGATCAGCTGTGGTGGGACTATTGCTTCTCTTGTTATGGACTTTTAGTAGCCCCCACCGTGCCTGGCCTCTACCAGCCAAAAGAGAAACTTTGTGACGCACCCCTCCACCTCCACTGGTCTGTAGCCTGTTGTTATGGTAACAGCAGGCTGTGAAATGGCCTTTCAGTAGAAAAAAAAGCACAGTTCCCACCCCCCTCTTTCCCTACTCCCTTCCTCTGGCCAATAGCCCCACTTTCTCAGCCAAAGATCCCTCTATCCAGTGAAAAAAAAGAAGAAGTGCCGACCGAGAGAGCTTGCAGCCCACTCTAGCAGCGTCTTTTTCTTCTTCTTCTTCTCTTGAGTGACACAGGAGTTGGGCTGCTGCTCACTGATGGAGCGCAGTGCAGTACTTGGCAACGACTACTTCATTAGTTCAAATAGCTCTCAGAAGCACATACCTTTCCGTTATACCTCTCTTAAGAAAATTTTGCCCCGAGACACTGATGAGCAGAAGACTGCTTTATGTTCCCCCATCTGCTGTGAAATCCCACCTCTGGCCCAGTTGTATCCCCCTGTGAGAATAGGTGGCTCCAGCAGAGTGAAAAATGCATGGAATTTGCAAACCCAAGACTCTGGGCCTCAAGTTGTTTAGCTTTTTTTTTTTTCCTCCCCTTAGGTTGGTATTTACAGAGCAATCTCTCCTGTCTGGGTTGGGGTTTAGACAATTTGAACTGGAATCCTGTTCCTTGATGAGGTACCAGTTTGTGGAGTGAGTTAAACATCAACTGATGGGGATAAAACTCTGGATATCAGAGCTCTGGTTTCAGTAGCAGTAACTCTCACTCCACAGACCGCTGGCTATGGATTAAAGTAATCAAACATTCATAACGATTATGGGGTAATTATGATGTTAAGTCAGGCTCTTTTGATCTCTGCTACATTCTGTGACAAGATGAAGGAATTGTTCTGAATTATAAACAGGGCAACATGTAATTAACTTTTATCCAGTGTGGCCCCGCTGCTGACCGTAGCGGCTTGAACAAGTCCACAAATGTCCTGCTTTGATGCCGTCTTGAGCTGCGTCAGAAAACGGCCAACCTGCAGCTCTGCCGCTTGTGTTGATGGAAACGATGCCGACCTATCAAACCAGCGGATGCTCTTGACAGACAGGCCTCATTTAAGACTGACAATTGCATCAGGATCGGAAGAAGGATGACGGAGCAGGAAAATAGAAAACGACGGCGGCTGGCCGGAAATGAAGATGAGCTTCTGCGTTCTGTCACTAAAACTGAATCACGAGTGCATTGGAAGAGTAGTCGGTCACACTTGCTGTTACACTCTGCATGTGTGGAGCAATGGAAACACACGCTGTACAGGAACACAGGTGTGATAGGAAATCTTAGCTGACTTTAGCACAGGAGCAGCACATTTTATATCAGAACTGGATCATGAAGTGCTTCAAACAGCTTGTAGACCTCGCTGTCTGGAAAACTAGAACAGTTGTTGAGTATGATCTCTTTCTGTCTTTGTTGGAGACTTCTTAACCAATAGATATGGGTTTATTTTTTTTCAGTTTCAGAAAACCTGAATGCACATCATCTCCTAAATGCACTTGGGTGCTCCGGCAGGAAGGCGTTGCCCACTCAGCTGCTAAAAAAACGAACAGAGGAGGAGGTTGGATCATAAAACACAGAGGGAAGAGCACCTGTCCTACCATTTAGGAGTGCCATAATCCAAATATGTTTTTAGATAACGAGTGGATTCTTGGAGAGTTCTGCTGTAAAATAGTTAAAACTCTGCAAAAGAGGCATCTACAGAAGAAAATTGCAAGTGATTAACACATTAAAATCACTTATATAAAGTAATGACATCAGTGATCATCATCTTCACGAAATGAGTCGACGTTAAGCGTCGATCCTAAAGAGCAGGCGAGCAGAGCAGCAGAAGAGTGGCGATGACATGATGGCATGTGATAAGGACTTTATCGCTCATTAATGTCTGACAACATAAAGTCTTTACTAAACGAACACTTCGGTTACAGTCACTGTTTATGGTTACCATGGTGACACAGAAATGCCTGTAAGTTACAGTAAAATTCTGGCTGGTATTGACGATGCTGATCTGACACCGATACTTTTTTACTAAAACTTAAATATGTTTGGAAATTCGAAATAACGACTAGCATGTTTCAGTTTTAGCTTCAGGCACCATGGTATGGACCTGGACGGTGTCCACCTGTACCAAAGGACTCCAAAAGAGAGGTCTGTCATGCCCAAGGAGCACCTGTCCCTCTCCTCTCCTCCCTTAATCTTCGCTCCATCCTCCCATAACCCCTGTGGTATGACTGGTTTTCAGATGTTTGACGAAGTTTGTGGCGTTTCCACAGTGCCTCGCTGCCTTACCACAAACATCGCACAGCGCCACGTTGTTGTTTGTGGAGCTGAAATAACTCCACACATGACTTCTTTTGCGATCAGGAAAACAACTAGTAGACCGAGTGAGTGAGCAGCCAGCTCATACATTTATGCAGCTGTGTTTCACATGTGACCACGGCCAGCGGAGGAAGCAGTAGTTCCTATCAAGCAGGGCATAATTCCCATCATTTCGGCCAGATTCTGATAGGTCACTGTGTTCCTGTTAACGATAAAATCCACATTTACCCCACATTACTAAAATATCGATATTTTAATATGAGAATCGAGTCTAAAACATATTTGGTGTCAGAGTTGTGTCTTTCAGTGTCGATCTGCACATCACTAATTTAATGAAGCTCAATGAAGCACAGACGTCGGGTTGTAATTTTTCAAATTACTGCAGGACCCCCGCTGCAGCAGGGTTTAGGGTTCTGTGCACCAGAAGTACTATGTTTGATGCCACCTTTTCTGTGCATGAGTCATCTTAAAGCACAAATCAGTTCACACTGGAGTCTGATAACAGGTCTCTCTTAAAATACTAATGTGGCGACCCCGCCAAAAATCGTGTCTTTGCGAAAAACAATTTTGAGGTGAACTTTTAAGATCTGCAGTGTAATTGTAGCCTTAGTTATCTTTCCACCAGGTCAACCGACACGAGGTGGAGACGGTGTTTTTTTTTTGTTTTTGTTTTTCTGGAGTGGACAAGGAACTAAGGGAATGTTCCCTCAACCTCTGTCCTCCGTGGCTAACTGGTATTTCCCGGTGTCAGATGGTGGAGTGCTCCCAGTAAACATTCTCCCTCACTTATTCCAGCTCCGCACGATCACTTCTCCTTTTGCTTGTGCATTTACAGTATGTAGTTGTTGTTTTTTTTTCTTTGCTGGTGGACTTCTGTGGCCATAAAATGTCTTTTCTTTTCATATTTAGTCTCGTTGTGGTGTTTGGCGTAGCAGTGTTGACGATCGCATGTTCTGTTTTGGTTTTGTGTGACCCAGCAGACAGGTGGGCTAAGAGCAGAATGGTTTCTGTCGACACCTGTAGCATTTCTTTCTCTTTGTTTTGCAGTCACTCATTCACTCACTCGCCCCTTATCAATGCCATAAGCAATACATCTTTAAGTTTTCAGTTACGGAATGATAACGTATGATTGGCAGTGTATGGGTTTGTAGTTGGCTTCAGCAGGGGTTTAACCTCCAATTACAAATATATAGTCTCTTGCGACTTGGCTGTAAGTAGTCTTAATTTTGTCCTGCGTCATAACTGAAGGGAGTCGGCTGATAAAAGTGCGTGGATTTCTCCCTGCAAGCATCACCATGCCTAATGATTAGAACTGTGCCATTTTTTTTTTTAAAATGTTTACTTGCCTCTGGATATATTAACCTGTCAGCTTCATATCTAACCTAGCCTAAATCTTTTCCTAGAAAAAAAAAAAGGCAGCAGTCATTAGTGCTTTTGCTTGTGATAGATGTAGTGTGAACTCTTCAGCTGGAAAATCACCCAACGTATGACTCACCGAATGCTGTTTCGTCATCAAAGCTCCACTGCCTGTGTGATTGTGATATTAATGCTGATTTTTGTGACAGTTGATCTCAGCTATTGAGGGAAGATGACTTGCAGGCGTCTCTGAAGCGCTGCTAGAGGTTGTTTATGGGTCTGTGGAGACCTTAGGCTGCAGCTAATGTGCGAATTTCAGTATGGAGTTTTCTACCGAGAAGAAATGCAAAGAGGATTGTCTTCTGGTGAGTCAGTTTGCCCCACCCTGAACTGTAAATTGCCACAGGCCAGTGTTACTGGAACTACTCTGAGCAGACCTACCTATCACCCTCATTCGTTTCTCCCAGTGTCTTATTAGAAGCACATAAATCACTTTCCTTTTTTTCCTCTTCACACTGGTTGTCTCCTTTCCCTCGACCCTCCAACTGTTTTTAGCAGGATGCAGGGTTGTATATCCTTATCTTCTCCCCGACAGTCTTTATTGTACCATCCCTCCCTTCTCTACCCAGAGATTATTTTGGCAGTGTCAAGGAGACGCAACATATGTCTCCAATCTTCCCTCCGGTTTTCTCTGTGGCCATTTCAACATGCCATTATCTTGCATTTCCATGTAACTTCCTAGAAAGTAGCAGTGCATTAAATTTTTACCTAATTATGACAATGTCAGGTCCTTTCTGATCTTATTCACATCTATTCTGACATGGCTAACATATCAAAAAAAGATGAAAAATGGTGCCAAGTAAAACAAATGATTGTTGTTGTTATTTCTGAATTATTTGGCCAATAAAGAGGTCAAGTTGTTCTGTTTTCATATAAATACTGAATATGGTGGAATGTATCAACAGTAGTGTAGTAGTGATTGATAAAGGGTCAGTAGAAAAAGAGTATGAAGCAACTCTTACTGGCATGCAAATTTGCACATTTTGCTGCACGATAAGATTCTGTAGATTTGTGCTGGCTGGGAAATCTCCTGAACTACCTCGGCCAACAATTGTGATCTGACACGCCATCATGACCACGTCTGGAAAATTTCAGAGCTGGAGTAGATGTGTGAAAATGCCTAGTGTGCGGTTTTGTTGTTTTATAAAATAATGGGAAGTGGTTGGTTCATCAAAGTGCTTACTTTTTTCTTTTTCTTTTTTTTATCTTCTCCACCAGCTGATTTAACATGCTGAACTGTCGGGTGGTCGGTTTGTCAGTGACAAAGATCTGATTGTTTTTTTTTTCTCGACTTAGCAAATGAGTGCAGAGGTAGAGAGGTGGCAGTGATGAGACGACGCAGACGTTTGGATCAACGTGTCGCTTACAAGCTCTTCTCATTTATCGCTCTCGTCTCTTCAAGACGAGCAACACGCCACCAGAAACGCGTCCGTGTTGGTTGAGGAAACTGAAGACCAACTGATGACTGGTTCAGGAGAGACGAGCTCTCAGACATTCCAGGAAAACGCAAAGCCAAACACTGCTTTGTTTACAAATCTTATTTTGTCTTCCAGTTTCTCTTATTGCGTAACATATGTAGTACCACCCTCGTCTGCGGGTGTACAGTTATGTCCTATTTCACAGAGACATGGATCATGTGTCCTGACAGCAGGAATCTGGACATTGTGGTGTCTTCCAAGTGTGTATTTTATTTATTTATTTATTCAACAATGTCAGGAGATGCAGCATTGGGTTCTTTCGTTGATGCTGGGTTCTTGACATCATTTTGGTGTGTTACATGCTTCAGATGGGCCATGACAACAGACTAAATGTTTGAAATAGAACCTAGCAAACATACTTTCTCCCCTTCATTTTCAGCCTCTGCTCTGTGTTATATGAATTTATGAGGTAGTTAATGCAAAAATCATTTCATCCTACCAGGTGTTATTTGAATAATGTAAAAGAAAATGCAGTTTCCTGTATATAATAAAAAATTTTCATTGAAAGCGGATCTTTGCTGACCTTTGCATCCTTCGTGTTGAAGGCTTGGATTAAATGGCTGAGCAGTCATTGCTTGTCCTGCTCTACCAGCCAACTGAGAGATAGTACTGTCCTTGTGATGAGCGTAAAGATTCCTTTCTGCTTGCCTCAGACTGCATAATGCAGTCAGTTCAGTCATCGGAGGACAAGTGCATGTTTTGGCCTGTCCCCTCTGTTCACAGTTCTGTCCTTTCCGTTCAGTTACTGTTGATGCTTCATAGAGCTGGATGACACGACCTCAGATCAACGTCACCATTAACGGAGCAAGTTACCTCGATTACGATTAATGAGCAACCATTTTTTCATATCGTTTCATTTTCTTTTGGCCTCATAGATCACAAGATTTTCTTTTTTGCTGCAAATATAATCAAGTATTAAAACTGGGATGTTTTTTTTCCAATAAAAGAGTGCATATCCTTGATTAAAAAACAAAACATAAGGATAGGAATTACAACCAGATCAACTACATATGGTCACTAATTGAATATTTCAAAGTAGATGAATAATTTAAGCAGTTGACATGAGTGAGATCACATCCATTATTGGCTCTGAATGTCAGTATTGGCCACCCTTAATGGTATGAGACCTGATGAAAGTAAAGCACTGGAAATTAATGTAAAATATTTGTCAGAATTCTTTAAGTACACTTGGGAAAGTATAGTAAGAGTGTAAAATAATGTGTTTAGGCTTGTTCCCCGTCTCTCTATATCGACCGGGCTTCTTGTCTAGTAAGCAACCTTTAAGAATATCACTGGAAAACTGGAACAGACCTGCTGCTATTTTAATAAAAAAACAAAAAAAAAACTGTTTTATTCTGCTTCTTGCTGCTTTTTTTTTTTCTTCTCCCGTAAGCCAAATGTCAGCTGCTGCCACTGATATTTCCCATGGCTTTCCCACCCCATGGTCTTAATAGTCCCTGAATCTGCAGAATTACTGACTTTAACCTTTAGTCAAAATATTGTTGGCACAATATGATGTGGAAGACAGACACTACATTTAAACCAACCAAAAAAAAAAAATCATTTAACATGTAATGATCTTGCCACAACTCTGTTCAGTGCTAACTTTTACATGGTCTTTGTTGTGGGAAGATGGTTACAAAAGACAGTAGGAAGTACCAACAATCTTTACCCTTACATACACCCTATTCAGGATCCTGTACATACATTTCCAGTCCCCTGCAACCCTCAACAGGATGAAGAATGTATTGGTTATATGTATATAATATATATATATCAATTTCTTTACTTGTTCCCCTCCCTTAGTTGCAGAACCTGGGTGTGAACCCTGCCAACATCGGCTTTAGCTACCTGACCATGGAGTCGGACAAATTCATCTGCATCAGAGAGAAGGTGGGTGACCAGAACCAGGTGGTGATTGTGGATATGTCAGATCCCACCAACCCGCTGAGGAGACCCATCTCTGCTGACAGTGCCATTATGAATCCCACCAGCAAGGTCATTGCCTTAAAAGGTAATATTGTGACACAAACACACACAGGCGGCCACATCTCAGGCTGATGGATGAAAAACAGTGTGTTGTGAGAAAATCCAGCTTGCTTTTATTAGTAGTGGCTTCAGGCCAGGTGCAGAGGTCAATATTGCTGTTCCCAGAATGATGTCTGCATGGCATTTAAACTGTATTTTTGTTTCTAGTTTTAACGTATCCATCAACTAAGATTTTTGTTGGAGTGCCACTGGTTGGAAAAACGAATGCACCATCAGCGCTGTAAATATGTGGACGTACACTCGCATCTATTGCCTCCATGCACTAAATTGGTTGTGTGAATTGATTGCCTGCCACTGTATCTATCCCTTCAAGCACAAGCACAAATGCTGATCAGGATGATTTGCCTATAATGCTTTCTCTCTCCCTCCCTCCTCTCCCCTCTCCCCGAACAAAACACACCCCTATTTGCCCTTTCCCTGTGGTCTATCTTTGTCTTCTCATCCTGACCTGATTGACACTTTGCTTTTTCCTCCCTTGCTTTCTGTCATTTCTCAGACGGTGAGTTGCTCTCTGTCTGTCTGCCCGTCTGGCGCTCTGTTGTGATGATACGGTAGCCATGCCTCTCTCATAAAAGCCTCCCCCACATCTCTCACAAGTACACAGATCTATTTTGACCCATCATCAATTACAAGACAGACAACAACAGGGAACTTTTAATATCTCAGCCCCTGCTCTGATCTAACCTTCTGGAATATACTTTTCTTTTATGAGAACGTCTCATGTGTTAGCATGACTTGTGTGGTGGTAGAGTGTATGTGTGGTATGCATCATCAGATAATACACAGTGAAAAGAGCCGTGCCACTGTGAGTCTTTGCACGCCCGTGTGAGCGTGTGCCAGCAGCCGTATCAATGTTCAAATAATTTATTGCTGCACACAAAGGAAGCCATTAAAGTTCATGTAGCGTGTGTGCTGATGGCAGCGCCAGCATTCACCTGACTCATGCATTACTTCACCTGTTTTGTTTCGTAATGGGTTAATATGTCAGTGGAGGTTGACCCATATAGGGCTAGCCGCTAAATTCTAGAGCAGAAAAAAAATATTGTGGCTCAGTCACAAGGCCATGATTGCCTTTCTCAAAGCAGCCATCTGCTCTTTGTAGCTGGAGGTCATTTGGATCCAGGTGCAAGTGCGTGCTGGGTTATAATGTGCCAGATAACCGCTTCCCCTGCATTTTAATCCTCATTTTGTTATCCAGACAGTGTCTTATTTACCATATATTACCATATAGTGTAATATCTGTGATTTGTTCAGCTGTTTTATTTTTTTAAATAAAACAAACATCTCAGAGAAGTGATTCCATATTTTCTGCTGGGGTTTAAGAAATGACTACTATTTCCGTAATAGCTTCATTTAAAAACCCAAAAACATCTGTTTACCTTCATCTTCCCGCTTATCTCACTCCTCCCTTCTGCTTCTTTACCTCCCTTCAGCTGCCAAGACGTTGCAGATCTTCAACATTGAGATAAAGAGTAAAATGAAGGCTCACACCATGACAGAGGAAGTTATGTTCTGGAAGTGGATATCAGTAAACACTGTTGCCTTGGTGACGGACACAGCCGTCTACCACTGGAGCATGGAGGGGGATTCCCAGCCCGCCAAAGTATTCGATCGGCATGCCAGTCTGGCGGGATGTCAGATCATTAACTACAGAACTGACGAGCAACAGAAGTGGCTACTGCTGATAGGGATCTCTGCACAGGTACGAGCTCACACACGATAACGTGTTTACTCTCGCCTCATCCAGCAGGAAAAATAAGCGACGGAAATGTGTACTTGAAAAGAATTTCTCTTTGCTCTGCAGGTTCACTGAACAAAACACATGTCAAGATAAATTTGTCATGCTTTTCTCTCAACTTTTTACAGTTCTGGATTTTCAAAGCCTGCTATCCCACAAAAGAGAACTTTAAAAACTCTTAATGATTTTTTTTTTCTTCATTACTATAAGATTTATTAACCTCATTGTGGCTGATGCAACTCTGTCCCTCAGAAATATAATATTTTGGTTTTATAAGGACGTGGTACAATATGACCTTATATATAAATTATTTTATAGGAATGAGTGTGTCATTACTTTTCCAACCTTTTTTGTAACCCGTATGTGGTACTTACGCACAGAAATGATGAGCAGAGTTTGTGTTTTATCTTAGATTATTTGCGAGTACAATTTACATGTAAGGGAATAATGTGACTGAGAACCCAAGGACATTTTGCACAGGCATTGCAATTCCTGCATGTAAAAGAAACCCATAGTATTGATGAGATCCCCACATTATGGCCCCTTTCAGACATGCAGTACTTTCCCATTAATCTGATCATATCAGTGTCATGTACACAACGTACTTAGTTGCTTATGCGTCACCTTTAATGTAGCTACAGTGTGTGAACTGCAGCAATCACATTAATGGCAGAGTGTGCAGAGTAGCAGTGAGGAACTCTGCATGATCAGCTGTTACGAAGAGTTTAGCAAAATGCATTAATTGATAACTCAGTGACTTTGTTTTCAGCAGCTTCCAGCAGCACCTCTGTTTAATGCAGCCACTGCAGCCCTTATATGACTTCCTTTTTTAACTGAAATGAAAAACCTCTTTTGATTTAATGTCCAGTCTCTCACATAATATCACAGCAGATATCATGTTCCGTGGCTCTCGGTCACTTTCACAGTGTCTTAAACACTGCATGCTGTCAAATTGAAGTCATAAATGTTATAATAATATGGTATTATGAGCTTTAAGAGTTCCAAAATTCAGTTCAATGCAGTGTGAGGTCAAGTTCCCAGGTCTAAGATTGTGAACATCAAACTGGAGCTGGGCGATTTAGCATGTTATATGTTAGTTAGTTTTAATAGATGTGGGGATTTTTTTCTTTTTTCTATGGTTGCTGTGAGTTAGTTGGAAACCTGCTAATGCTAGTTTCAAGTCTTAATTATTAATGTCATGAAAGACCTAATATGCACGTTTCCTAAGAACTCCACTTCCAACCATGTTTCATCAAATATTCAAACTTAATCACCCAGCCCACATTACCTACTAAGATAAACAGCACACTGCTTCAACTGTAAATATAAAAATTATATAAACCATTATGTAAAGGCTTAAAGAACAAGTTAACTGTGAAGTTTTTTGTTCTATCTGAAATGCATCAGTCGTTCCTGTTTTCTTTTGCAGCAAAACCGTGTGGTTGGAGCAATGCAGCTGTATTCCGTTGACAGGAAAGTATCGCAGCCCATCGAGGGCCATGCTGCTGCCTTTGGGGAGTTTAAGGTGGAGGGAAATGCCAAACCTTCCACCCTGTTTTGCTTTGCTGTGCGTTCGCAGGCTGGAGGAAAGGTGAGAGCGTTTGGCTTGTGCTTCTGTTAGAACGTTTTTCAACCCCTGAACAAACAAAAACAGTTGTCATCAACAGCTTAATGGTCGTAGTTTTTTTCTTTTTTTTTTTTAACTGGAGCACTTCATCCATGTCGGCTTTGTTCTCCAGTTGCACATCATTGAAGTTGGTCAGCCAGCTGCAGGAAACCAGCCATTTACTAAGAAAGCAGTAGATGTGTTTTTCCCACCCGAGGCCCAGACGGACTTTCCTGTAGCCATGCAGGTAAGGACTGACCTCCACCACTCATTACTTCTTGGTGCTTTAAATGTGGCTGCTAAATGCTGATATTCTCTTTCTGATCATTCTGCTTAGATCGGCAATAAGCACGGTGTAATATATTTGATCACAAAGTATGGCTACATTCACCTCTATGACCTGGAGTCTGGAGTGTGTATCTACATGAACCGAATCAGCGCCGAGACCATTTTTGTAACCGCCCCTCATGAGTCCACGTCAGGGATCATTGGGGTCAACAAGAAGGGACAGGTAAGAATCAAGCAGAGAATAAGTACTTTTATGGACAGGTTTTATAATATCGCATCAAGAGGTCAACTTCTGATGTTGGAGTTAAATAATGAATCATTATTCTCCCCTTTCAGATTAAATTTGCACAAACGTTGTTTGTAATTGATACTGAAATGTATTGATTTGTCCGGCCGTGCATGGCAACCAGTGTTAATTTATATCATAATTGATCATTCTCTCTCTAGGTCTTGTCAGTGTGCGTTGAAGAGGAGAACATTGTCAACTATGCCACAAATGTCCTTCAAAACCCAGATCTAGCCTTGAGGATGGCTGTGAGGTCAAATCTCGCTGGGGCCGAGGAGCTTTTTGCCAGGAAGTTCAACACTCTGTTTGCGCAGGGAAGTTATTCAGAGGCTGCAAAGGTTGCTGCATCAGCACCCAAGGTACATGGCTGCTAGAATGTACCGCTTGCACATTCTAATTCATGCCAGGTGTGCTGGCAAAAAGATATATTTTTTTAAATAAAAAAAAAAGTGTTCTTTTTTTTTTTACACTTTTTGCATTATGTTGAATACTTTTGTGTGATGAATTATGGCTTACATGTTTTGGTCAGTCTAATTCAGTGACCTAAAAAAGAAAATCATCATTTTAGATATTTCTCATGTGGAGTTACTTAAACAGCCATGAAGCTTGTCAAGTGTTTATTTTATTTGTAGTAATTTTATTAAAGTAATAATTCATCCCTTCCCCCCTCCCCTCACTCAGGGTATCCTGCGAACAGCAGAAACTATCCGTAAGTTCCAGAGTGTCCCGGCTCAGCCCGGTCAGGCCTCCCCGCTCCTGCAGTACTTTGGTATTCTTTTGGACCAGGGCCAGCTCAACAAGTTTGAGTCTCTGGAACTGTGCAGGCCTGTCCTGCAACAGGGCCGCAAGCAGCTTCTGGAGAAGTGGCTGAAGGAGGACAAGGTAGGGTGGGAGCATTAGAGCAACAAGGCAGCTTTGTTGAGTTTGGCCTAATTGTTGCTGGTGGGTTGTTAGCTTTGTGATGGACTGGCGGACGCACCCCCGCATCTCGCATGATAGCAGCTGAAATGGCTCCAGCGCCTACGCAGTCCTGACCAGGATAAAGTGGGTATAGAAAATAGATCAATAGATAGTTAAGGTACTAATTTAACTGAGCCCCAGAGTGTGTTTTTTTTTGTGTGTGTGTGTGGGGACAACTGGTCAGCAAAGAGGCTTTACATGCAGGTTTTCTTATCATTTTTTTTTTCTTTCTTTCTTTTTTCTTTTCTAAGCTCCTACTAAATAAATGTGTGTTTGTGTTGCAGCTGGAGTGCTCAGAGGAGCTGGGGGATCTGGTGAAAACCTCTGACCCAACACTTGCTCTGAGTGTGTACCTCAGAGCTAATGTTCCTAACAAAGTCATTCAGTGCTTTGCAGAGACTGGACAGTTCCAGAAGATAGTGCTGTATGCCAAAAAGGTATTGGAGCAGCTTGAAAACTGCAAAATAAAAACTTTCCCCATGTTTTTAAAATGTTAAATGGGCTTGTAAGTGCGTAGGCATAATTGCTTTTTCACTCCTCTTGCACTTCTGTAGGTGGGCTACACCCCAGACTGGGTGTTTTTGTTGAGGAATGTGATGCGTGTCAATCCAGACCAGGGACTGCAGTTTGCCCAGATGCTGGTTCAGGATGAAGAGCCGCTAGCCAACATCAACCAGGTGACACATCAATATAAACGCTTAACTCAAAAGAAGCATGAAGGCTGCTACATATGCTGTCCTCAAAAAAACAAAAATATATATATTTCGCCTTTACATGCAAAGTGCCTGATGTGGGAGCCGCCATCTGTGTTATTCCAGATGTGCCAGCAATCTCAGGAATTCACTGAGTCAGTGAGTCCCTCTTTTATCGCCCCACCATCGCTTTGCTCTGTCTCAAACAGAGGTGGATGAAACAGAAGTTAAGACCTTTTTTCCTTTTCTGCCCTTTGCCTGCAAAGACTCAATGGCAGAATAAAAGCAGAAACATCTGGCTGCGGGGCATGTGGTGTTTAATGATGAGTGTCCTAGCAAGCTAAATCAAATCATGTTGTTTACAGATGGTAGGAAATCAAAAAGGAAAAAAAAAAACTTCCATCTTCCAATCTGGTTTGTGTCTTTTCACTTCTCTTTGCTCTTTTTTTCTCCCTCTGGTAGATTGTAGATGTTTTCATGGAGGGCAGCTTGATCCAGCCGTGCACCTCCTTCCTATT
>JBAMYA010000024.1:3004960-3016000 GCA_037176975.1 Arrhamphus sclerolepis | reverse complement strand
TTAGTATCCAGAATATTCCAGGATCCGGATCATACTTTTACACATTATTGATGCTGTCATGACCATGTCCCGTATTTTTTTTGCCAAACATTCAGAGCATTTATTATGGAGATACATACACATATGCTGAAAATGGTCCTATCTCGCAATGATAAAGAATTCTTAAAAATCCTGGATCCAGACAGTGATCCGGATCACCTCCAGAATTTAATAATTTGTTTGCTGTCCCAATTTGGACTTATCCTGAAATTTTTATGAAAATCCGTTTATAACTTTTTGAGTTATATTGCAAACAAAGAAACAGACAGACACACCAATGCTAGCAAAAACATGACCTCCTTAGTGGAGGTAAAAATGTCTGTTGGTCATTTTTAGTAATCAGACACATCAGAACTATACAACTCCACAATCAGACACGTCCACAGAAAAACCTATACAAGGAAAAAGAAACACCAACATTTTTGATGAACTTTCCTTCCTGGTTGGCATCAACAGGTCTGCTTTGCATGCGTGGATGGTGAGGAGTTTCGACTGGCACAGATCTGTGGCCTTCATATTGTGATCCACGCCGACGAGCTGGAGGACCTGATCAGCTACTATCAGGACCGCGGGTACTTTGAAGAGCTCATCGCTCTGCTGGAGGCTGCGCTCGGTCTGGAGCGGGCTCACATGGGCATGTTCACTGAGCTGGCCATCCTCTACTCCAAGTTCAAACCGCAGAAGATGAGGGAGCACCTGGAGCTCTTCTGGTCCAGAGTCAACATCCCAAAGGTAGAGTGTCTCTGTGCATGTCTATGTGGTTGTGTTCAAGGTTTTGTTTGTATTTGTATATTCAGTTAAGCGGTTTGTTGTCACAAGGATCTTGGCACCTCTTTGATTTGTTACAAGATTTCTACTTTTCTTCAGCCCCCAGGGAGGAAAGTGAGCTGTTGGTTTCTGTCAGAAGGACTGAGATGTTCTGGTTTTACTGTTGTTGCCAATAATCCTTTCAGTTGTACAAAACAGCTTTGGTTAATTAAAAATCCAACAACAATAAATCTTTATAATTACATGGCAATTACTGCAGCATATAACTGAATGAAAGACAGATCCTTAAATCCCTGATAATATGGATTATTTAAAACAAACAAAAAAAGAGTATATTTTGGAAGCCATTAATTTGCATCAGTGGCTCCCATTATAATGTTAAAGTCTCTTGAGATTCTTAAACCTAAAATGTCTCAAATGTAAGAATTTAGGATTAATAGCATCTTCTGTGTTTTTTCTTTTTTTCTTTCTTCTAGGTCCTCCGTGCAGCTGAGCAGTCTCATTTATGGGCCGAACTGGTTTTTCTTTATGATAAATACGAGGAGTACGACAACGCTGTTATCACGATGATGACTCATCCGACTGATGCGTGGAAAGAAGGGCTGTTCAAAGATATTATTGCAAAAGTAAATGCAAGAATTTTGACTAAACTGACTGAGAACACCCCCCCCCCCCACCTTTTTTTTTTTTCTTTTCTTTTTTTTAAATTGTACTCATGTTTGTGGTGGTGTTCTTCTTTTTTTTCCCCTCAGGTTGCTAATGTGGAGTTGTACTATAAATCTCTTTCTTTCTACCTGGAATACAAACCCCTTCTTCTCAACGACCTGCTGACCATTTTGTCTCCACGGCTGGACCACAGCAGAACTGTCAGTTTTTTTAGCAAGGTGAGCAGCTGCAACACCAAACCCGTATACGACTTTTATTACGTTTAATCTATAGACTGCTCGGCTTGCTCTTATGATATGATGTGGGGCTGTTTTTGCTTGATCAGATGAACCAGCTGAAGCTGGTCAAGCCTTACCTGAGGTCTGTCCAGAATCACAACAACAAGTCTGTCAACGAAGCTCTGAACAACCTGCTGACAGAAGAGGAAGACTACCAGGTGTGTATATCACTGTAAGGCAAAATGGAGGGGAAAAGCACACACACCATGATGTACATATAACTTGCTGCTGCTACAGCTTATTAAATTTGTTTGTCCGCAGGGCCTCAGAGCATCCATTGATGCGTATGACAACTTCGACACCATCGGCCTGGCTCAGAGGTTAGAAAAACACGAACTGATCGAGTTCAGACGTATCGCTGCTTATCTGTACAAAGGAAACAACCGCTGGAGACAAAGTGTGGAGCTCTGCAAGAAGGACAAACTCTACAAGGTAGACAAATGACGATATACGGCACAGACGTCAGAAGGGGTGGACATGTAGCATTCTTAACGGTGTGAAATAGTTCCACGTCCCAGTAGATGGCAGTGTTTGTTTGCTTGTTCCTTCCAGGGAGAGTGTATTCATCTCTGGTGTAACAAGAAGGCATTTGTATTTTTCTCATTTTCCCTCAAAGCGCACAACATTTCCGTCTTTTCCAGGATGCCATGCTGTACGCGGCGGAGTCCAAGGATGCTGAGCTGGCAGAGACTCTGCTCCAGTGGTTCCTGGAGGAGGGCAGGAAGGAGTGCTTTGCTGCCTGTCTCTTTGCCTCTTATGACCTCCTACACCCTGACGTGGTGCTGGAACTGGCCTGGAGGCACAACATCATTGACTTTGCAATGCCATACTTCATCCAAGTCATGAGAGAATACCTCACAAAGGTTGGAACTTGGCAGAAAAATGGGAGCTTGTTTTTACTCTGTCCTGTTAAAGTAGTTACTGTAATATTTAAAGAAGAACTAAGAACAGTTTAACCTTTGACTAAACGGGGCTCAGATTGTTGACTTCCCTGACAGGTAAGTGGTAGACAGCAGCTTGTAAGATCTCTGGAGCTGCTGAGACTGATATTTAAGATGCGCTGAGAGAAGGAGGCAGAAAGTAACGGTAGATAAGCTTTGTAATCTCATAAGAGCTGACCTGTAGACGTGTGAGGTCACATGCAGACATCTCTTTGGGTTCTTTTTCAGGTTGATGAGTTTGCAGCGAAGGTGATGGTCTCTGGCCCTCTTTTTATCTCTGTTTTCTGTTTGTTCTTGTACAGTTTCTAATGTAGGAAATCTAACATGGACCGTAGATTGAATATGGTCTAACTAGAGCTGGTCCTGAAGAACTGTAGTCATAGTCTGCAGGCTTTTGCTCCAAATCACCAAAAAAAAACAACCAGATTTTCTATACATGATGGCAACACTGGTGACAACAGCTGCGACTCGGCTCTCTTTTTTTTATTGCTTCTTGAAACCGCTTTTAAAGATACAGCTGTTTCTTTTTATGTAGTTTTCTCTTGTGTTATTTATGAGCTAGTTATTTTTATTTTTATTTTCTAACAGAAGCCAGACAGAATTTTGTTGAACCCTGTGTATGACGACAACAAGTTCATTCACATTTGAAATTCATCTGCGGAAAGCAAATTGAAAGTTGTTTTCCCACCAAGTTTTAGCTTAAGGATAATTTTTCTGTTATAAAAGAAGGTAAAAAAAAGAGATAACCTACTCCTGGTGTTTGCTAGCGTTAGCAAAACGTGGGAGTTTGTAGCCTTTAGGCCTTTTGTGTTCTGGACCACCCTAAAGTCTGTAAATATTGTCTTGGGGAATAAATAATGTTTTTTTTACAGTCTTGGTTAGATCAGAGGACGAATTGTTAATCAAATATCAGCGTTTCTGCTAAAAGCTTTAAGAGCTGCTGCTTTGGACTTAGCAGGAGGAGGATAGAAAAAAGTACATGATTGAAGTGAAATAAACATTCTAACTTCATTTGACCAGTTATAGAGAAGACTACTTAACTTTTATTTTATTCTGGGGTGGACATAAAATTAGATTTTTTTTTTTTTAGGACATTTCATAACCAGTGACTATAAACTATGTGACAATAGACAAAAGACAATAACTGGAGCCAAAGCCGGTTCAGAATATTTATACTTTTTTCAGGACCAGGTTCAGTTTGTCTCAAGCCTAACAAACACCTCTTTTAACTCCTCTGTCTTGGGACTTGTGTTGCTCATAAAAACTCAAATATGAAGAAGTGTTATGAGGATTAACCACTGTAAGGAAAAAAAAAAAAGTTAGATGAATCCCAGTGCTTCTACTTCAAGTTCAACGAGTTTGTGTTTAACTGTTGGATCAGTGCAGAGCTGCAAACACGGACTTCAAACGATAACCGTCCTCTCTTATCTGCTGCTGTGGGGGGTCTTTTGTTTTTATTTCACAAGTAACATAGAAAGTTGTTCTCAAAGTATTTGAGAGCATTTTCGCTGAGCAGTCTCATCAGTTTCTGCACTTCTCTTCTTTATGTTTTCCCTTCTCCGGTCAACTTCTTAATCAAAGTATGCTGATCCACAATGACCCATTTTACACAGGTTTTAAGAGGCAACTTCTGCAGTCTTCATCCTTTAATTAAGGGTCACCTGTTTCGACACTTTGACTTCACTAGCTATTAAGATTTTTTTTTCCCTAAACGCTCTGCTAATATTTTGAACACAACTGTTGAATTGAAAACAAATCTGCCCTTACTGAGCTGCTTCTCGGTTTACGTTAGAGCAGAGGGTTTTTTTGCGTTCGTCTGCTTCCACAGTTAAAGCACAACGGTTGAATATTTCTTCGCACTTAATTAGGAAAACTGGTGCTACGATCAGCTCACCTCACAGTCCTGGCAAAGATGGACTGACCTTTTGAATTTTAGTCCAGCAGAATGATTAGGATCTGCTCACTGCCAGAAATGGGATGCATGTGGAAAAAAACCTGCACATTTACTGACACAAGACTGACTGGAAATGTAGAATCAGCATATAGGCACGTGCTTTGTATGATCTATGAAGTAGAGAAGAAGCTACTGTGTTTTTCTAACCTTAATGCTTGCTCTTATGTTTTTTTTTAAAGGGTCAGTTCACACAAACACACACAAGCACCTCTAGTATGAATCATGATGTACTTTGGTAGTAGTTGGTTCCCTGTTCCATTGATGTAAATCCAGTATTTCTGATACTCGAAACAGTAAAAGAAAACTTTAGAAATTCAGAAAAAAAAAAAAAAATTTTACAGGCATAAGCTTTGTCTTTATCATCCAACTTTTATTTTCTTCTATTTTTAAAAAAAAAGTGACAATAACTCATTGATGGCATCAGTGAAGCACTGATTTATGTCAGAAAACATTGAGTTGTTAAATGACATTTTTCAGTGCACCAAGCTCCCTTTACACTATCTAACATTTAATTTCACCACATGGAGACGGTAAGTTTCAGCTTTCACCTTTGATATAATACAATTATTATTCATTTTAAGTTATGTAGGTGAACTGACCCTTTCCTTGCTAATGTAATCTTTGTTCTGGAGCTGTTTTAGATATTCTCACCTGACCTGCATGTCACCTTCTCTTGAGTAACCGTAGCTGCACTGTTGACTATTGTGTGTAGTTTTGCTTTTCAGATATGGGTGTGATACATTAGCTTGCACTTTAGGTAGTATTATTTTGATGAGAAGTAAGAGCCTTGGCGGAGTCATATGATTGAAGTTTTACAGTTTAAGTTGGCCCTCCCACCCCTCAAAAAAGGACTTATATAAGACTAGTACATGATTATAATAACTACACTGTAGATGGCCTTGCAAAAATACTTTTTGGATAAATATCCATGCACTGGGAAAAAATTGAAATTATGGATTTAAAATAATGTTTGGGTGAAATGGTTTCTGCAGGACACCTACAGTGTAACGACTATGACCATTTGAACAGTGTGAGTGAGCTGCATCTCTTTCTATGTTGCCCTCAGGTGGACAAACTGGAGGTGGCAGAAAGCGAAAGGAAAACTGAAGAAGAGGTGACAGAACCTCAGCCGATGGTGTTTGGTGAGTTTACAGGCAGTTCAGTTTCAGAACGATGTAAACAAGTTCCACACAGTCAAACTTGAGGTTTAAGATCTGCTGGTATTTGGATTAAACATTAACTGGTGTAACCCTTTATACGTTTGTGTTATCAGGCCAGCAGCTGATGTTGACGGCTGCTGCCACTCCGGTGGCTCCTCAGCCAGCGTATCCGGGCTATGGCTACCCTGCCAACGCCGCAGGTTACCCCACTCCGCCTCCGTACGGCTTCAACATGTAGAGCCTCAACTTCTCCGTCTCCTCCATCCATCGCTCCCCTTTTCCCCCTCCACGTACTCACGCCTGACCTGAAATAAAACTGAAACGTGCTGCTCTGTCTCAGCTGATGGCGTGGATACCTTCATTCCCAATAGACTCCACCCACATTCAAGGAAACTGCAGTATAAAGCTTCATCTGTAATTTCTCCACACCCAAGCAAGGTGAATGGCATCGAGAGACACTAGAAGGACTCTGGTGGCATCGAGGATCCGTGTCGTTTGAAACACCCTTCTTGTGATTCCATATGACATTATCACAGATGAAAAGTCACCTTTCAGTTCCTGGTGGATTGAAGGCATCTTTAATTTCACCAAACCACTGTCCTTTTGCTGTTCCGTGTAGCCTTAATTAACCATAGAGCAGCTTTGAAAGAAAATAAATAAATAAATCATTTCATTTTCAGCACTGATGAAGAAGAGACTTTACTGTGGAGTAGAGGGGAGGGGGACATGTGTGTGTCTCCCACTTACTCCTAAAGCACTGTTACAGCCACTGAGGCGACGGCTCGTATGTTCACATTTGATTTCCAAACTGTCTCATATTCTGATTAGACAGTTACAGTGCAATAGTTTCGTTTTTCCTTTTCACAACCGGTACAAGATGTTTGCTGTGTACAGGCTAAGGACACTTGTTCACCAGGTTCAGGTCTCTGTATGTGTGTGACAGTGTGTGCAGCCCCTAAAGGATGCATCACAAAACCGAGAGACAGCGGATTTATTGCTCCTTGCGGCATCCTATTTCTTACTGGTTCGGAGTGGGTGATCTCATTTGTCAACTTTTCAGATTCCAGAAGAGGATATGTTTTGGAATGTTTGTGACAAAAAAAAAAGAGGAAAGCCGATGCTATAAATACAAATAATAAAAAAGGTATATGCTCTTGTTTGTGCATGTGCTGCCGAATTATAATGCTGCACCCAGGAGCACAATTGTCATGTTAGTATCAAGTATATAAAGCACTGCTGTTGTTGTGTCCAAAACTAAGCAATGTATGATGAAATTTTCTCACCCAACTAACAGAAATTGGTGGTGAAGCTCCAAGACTGAAGATTTAAAAACACATCCTGGTGCCAGCTACGTAAAAGTCCTTATTGTACTTAAAGCAACATATAATTTAAATGTATTGACACATCTAAGTAATCAAATGAGTCAAATATTATACCATATGTATTGTCTATAGTATGTTGTTGTAGTCTTAAAAGATATGATTTTTGTAAGAAAAACGACAAAAAAAAAAAAAAATACAAAAACAGCAATTTAATAAAAGGCAAAGACTTGAAGTAAGGCTGCTCAGAGTGGTGATGCTTCAGTTTTTAACCTTCTGTGCTTTGACAGTCTCTGATAAAGTCAGGTCTGTCAATCAACATCTCTCAGCATAGGATTTGTCTAATCTGAGTTTCACTTGAAGCAGCCCCTATCACTTGCACAAATCAGAAAGAGAAATATAGTTTACGCCCATTAGTCGGTGCATTATTTTTCTGCCACCCACCCGTTCAATTCAAAAGCTGCCATATAAAGTTGAGTAGTTGATTTCTGATGATAGGAATGGGATTAACAGGTTAAGTCCACCCTATTTTCCACATTAATTCACAAACTTGGTCCTGGACACTAAACGGACATCATTCAGGGATTCTATCTCGGTGAAAGCAGCTGCCTTTTTGATGGAACCGGGTGTGGTTGTTGCATTTGGGGCTGCTGCAGGGGGAAGTCGTGATATTTGGGCAGTAAATGTTTTAATAACAAAGGAATAAGATCCTGTATTCCTGTGAACGGGAGCTGGGAGGCTGCGCCCCACCCTTGTTTTTGTGGATGACGAAAGTGGTCGGTATCTGCACCTATAAACGCACCCAGGGGGGTCTTCTTGTGGACCACCATGTGGTACAACATCGTCAGTGGCTATAAGCTTAACTGGCATTACGACAAAATAAAAATCCTCGCAGCTTTAGTAGCCTATTTAAAAAACAAAACAAGCAAAACTGCTCACTGTTACTTCCGGTTTGCTTTCCGCTCTTACGCACTTAAGCGTCAAGGCACGGCGTTGCCATAGTTACAAACAACACGGGATATACATTGGTAATGGTCAATCCCAACTTCCTCGAGGTACCCGCCCACTTTCAGCAGAGAAATCAGGGAGTGATCGGGCTCAGCAGAGATCACCTGCATCCAGGAGAGCGCACCGCTCAGCAGCTGTCCATGTGTTGCGCCCTCTTCTCTACTTCTGGAAAAGAGGGGGAGAGGAAAATAAAATCTCTGCCATTCACAAACGGGAAAACCCACATTAGCTCGAGTGCTTTTGTAGATTTAATCGAGTAATTATGTATGATAAAAGTCCATTTTTCAACCCCTTTTCCAGACCGCGGTGTCTGGCGGCAGCGGCGCCGTCTAGGACGGCGAATTTGACTCACCCGGGAAAAGCCATTCTGGCAGGTAAGCTCAGCTGGATCTGCAAGACTGACAAGTCCCAGTTCAACTTGTTACTGGAAATTCTAGTTAAACTAAACGGTTGTGCTGCGTTAAGATACTTTATATGGCCTGGTTGCGCAACAGAGCGCTGAAAGAGTAGACGATGTAAAAAGCAAACTTAAATGTGGAAAAAAGAGAGACTGCATCCAAGAGGGTTAGAAAAAAAGTCGATGTGTTTCGCTCCAAAACTGAGAAGTTCGTGTAACGTGTTCATGAAATGAAACCTGAAAACGCACAAGGACATTTAGTCTGAAATTCAAGGCAAGCTAAATGCCACTTTTTTTTGTTTGTTTTGTTAGTGGAGTGCATTGCGGTGAGTTACTGAGTTCAAGCTGACGTAGACCTCTGTCCTCAGAGATGGAGAGCAACTGATACAACAGTTTAACAGAGTTGCCACCTTTTCCATCAGCTTCTGCCCACAGATCATTCTGAACCACTGATCCTTGAAGATGTTACAATTTCAGGACACTCATGAGAGCTCAGTACAAAAAGCTCCGTTACTTTCATAAGCTGCTCCTCTGTTGTGTCAGGGTCAGGTCGTAGCCACTCCAGTGATTTGATTTTGTCCGTCCTCGCAGTGCGCTTTACATAATGACATTAAAGGCAGAGTAGTGCAGTGATGTTACTAGGAGGACACTCCTGAGACAACGGAGCCTTTCTGTCTTAGAGGATAGCAACACAAAGAACTTGCTGCTCAGACCATCAAATGTATTTCCCCCCACCATCACCCAATAGACACTTGTATAAATATTGGCAAATTCCATGTTGGGGCTGCTTACTGTCATTTTGTATTGGCATACAGCTTTAGTCGCCTATGTTTTAGCTTTCTGATAAAAGTGACAGCATCAGAGCATTTATCTTTCAAACTGATGGAATCAGCAGACTACACGGCTGATAGTATCAATGATAAATATCCATGGAGAGGAGTCGGAAAGCATTTTCACATTCTTATAGATATAAATCAAACGAAGATGGAGCAGAAGGATCTTTGCATCTAAAGGGTCAAGTGAATTTTTACTTCACAATAAATCAAAAGGAAAAATCAGCTAACACGCGCACACACACACACACACACATACACACACAGATATAAATAGCTATAAATGTCCTCTGTTTGATTTGGGCCTCTCTTTTAAGGTTACATGCTGATATTTCTCCCCAGTGTTTCTCTCAGCAGCCATTACTTGCTGAATGTTTTAAAGATCTTAAAGGAGACATATAATCAAAATTCGTTATGTCTTTGTTGAATAGATAGTCTACCCGCATTCAAAAATATATGAAAAATTCTAGACATTAAGAACATCTCCGTTTAAATTTAAATTCCTCCTTTAGAAATGTTCGCCAGAAATTGGGCCAATTTGAACAACGGAGAGGCCTACAAATGACGTAAAATGTATCTCACTCCCCCTCCCGTTCTGTCCAAACCCGACTCGGCCAGGTCCCTAGTTCGGGTAGGTGATCGGGCCGTGATTTCTCAGCACTCTGGTCGGGTCGGTTGGGGCTCCATACACTGGCATATAACTTTTTTTTTTTAAATTGTGTTTTTATTTTATATAAATCTATGGCGTAATGATCAAGTCATAGCAAAGGCCTATCTCTGCCCGAGCACGGTGGGGACGAATCTTTTTGGGCCCTATCTAAACTCTTTGCGTTGGCCATAGCTCTAGAAAGTTGCTCTGTCCATTTACCGAAGCAGGCGAAGTCACTTTTGAGTGGCAGCAAAGGCAGCCAATCAGCGTCAAGTGCTTCTATTTGTATTAGGTTGCCAGTTAAGCCCAAAAGGGCGCCAAATAGGTGCAAAACTACAAAATCCCCCACCTAACAGCTTTCTGAGAGAGGTTTTTAGAAAACTTCTGAGGCATTACAAACAAAAACCCAAATTTTATTGTGTATATATCACATCACAGAGCAAGGATAATTACCCTGTTCAACCATTCTATGTCACAATTAATTTTGATGCAAGGTTAAAAACAAAGAAAAACTATTTTTTAAAATTCAGCTAATTTTCTCTCTTTAAATATTCAATAATCACCAGATGTTAAATCCAGACACAACTAGTCATTCAAAATAAATATGTAGATGTAGATATTTATAAATGAATGTGTAAGAAGAACAATCAATTGTCTGACTCAGCAAACCTTTTTTCCTGTTTGCATTAATGCCACAAACCCCTTATGAGAAATACAACAGAAAAGTTGTGTACGTCGCCTGGATTGGCATTACTGGGGCCCCACCCTGGAGCCAGGCTTGGGGTTGGGGCTTGCAGGCGAGCGCCTGGTGGCCGTGTCTTTGCCCGCGGGACCCAGCCGGGCTCAGCCCAAATGAGCGACGTGGGCGCCTCTTCAAGTGGGCTCACCACCTGCAGGAAGGACCATAAGGAGCTGGTGGTGCAGTGTGATCCGGGGTGGCAGTCGAGGGCGGGGGCCCCAGCGACCCAATCCCAGGACAACAACTCTGGCTATGGGGACATGGAATGTCACCTCGCTGGGGGGGAAGG
>JBAMYA010000024.1:2938551-3002233 GCA_037176975.1 Arrhamphus sclerolepis | reverse complement strand
GAGATGAGCTTCCTCCGCAGGGTGGCGGGGCGCACCCTTAGAGATAGGGTGAGGAGCTCTGTCACCTGGGAGGAGCTTGGAGTTGAGCCTCTGCTCCTCCACATTGAGAGGAGCCAGCTGAGGTGGCTTGGGCATCTGTATTGGATGCCCCCTGGACGCCTCCCTAGGGAGGTGTACCATGCATGTCCCACCGGGAGGAGACCCAGAGGAAGTCCCAGGACACACTGGGGCAACTGTGTCGCTCAGCTGGCCTGGGAACACCTTGGGATCCTCCCAGAAGAGCTAAAGGAGGTGTCTGGGGAGAGGGAAGTCTGGGTGTCCCTGCTCAGGCTGCTGCCCCCATGACCCGGTTCTGGATAAGCGGAAGAAGATGGATGGATGGATGGGCATTAATGCCACTGTGAGTGTCTACAGTATATGCATGTACTAAAGATATAGAGTGTCTGTACAGAGATTCAGAGACCGCCATCTGACCTGTCCCAAACATGTGATATAGAAGGGACGTATAGGAAGAATCATGTGGCTGTTATTAGCCATAATTGAATTTATTCAATGTTCATGGAGGCCAGTTAACTAAACCCCCTCCTGAACCATCTAACAGAGAGTTGATAACCAATTTATTATATAAAATATGTTAGTATAATCTCTGTTCATCCAAAAGTTACATGATATACACTAGAATTGACAGTGGGAACATAGTGGAGCATAAAGTATATAAACCAGGGAAAAAGCCTTCTTCAAGAAAGAATTTGATCTACATGTGCCCTTTGGGTGTACAGCAAAAACATATGGTATGCTGGAAAATTAAATTTAGGATGGACTTGTCTCTTGGACGCTTTCCCAGTAATTTATACCTTCATGCTACATCTGTTGACATGTTGTTCTTGTGCAAATAAAAAGCTTCAATTTGACTTATAACACTGAAAAGAGCTGCCAAGTTAATGGAGCACTTAACCATGTCACAGTCAGTGGAGTCTGTGGTGTAGGGGGAAAAAAAAATTCCAACCTTACCCAATCCTGTCAACTGCTGAAAAACGGTAACGTGCCCATAGCGAGACCTTCCTTTTTTTTGCCATCAGTCCCATGCAGCCTGATTGACTGGTTATGGCCCAGGGTTGCCCCCTATTCCCTGCACTGTGCTGTGCCGTTTTAGCTTGCGTCAGGCCTGTCTGTCCAGTTTTGCAACAGCATTGTGATTTCGTTCTACATCTCAACTCTGTGCTTTCTGTAACTCTTTCAGTCCTCACCATCACCAAGAGGCGACTTTTCTGTCAAAGCTTTGAAAATGAAAGTGTGTCAGTGCCAACCCGGGTTGACTCGGCTATAGATGATCTCTCTGAGATATCATCCATCAATAGCTGATAGTTTTACTTCGCAAGAGCACAAAGTTCTCTGAGAACTCTTGGGTCAGAAATCCACATGGCACCACTTCAGCTCTGTTAAAGCTACTTTAGATGTCCTATATGTTTTTGTTGGCAGCATGTCTTTGCTGACAGAGCGAGTCACTTGTACATGCCCGTTGGCTCCATGTAGACAAAGCTAGTAGAAATAGAAGGTCAACACTTAATGGATTAGAGAGACCACACTGATAAAGGTTGGGAGGAGGGGTGCATAAATTTCTGAGCTCTTTCCGCCCCCATTGGTTAGTTGAGACCTCTTCTGAAAAGCCAGGGACGATGACTGCAGCTGAGAGTTTTGTGAGTGACAGGCCTGAGGGAAAGACAGCAGTCTAAATGGGTTATAGGTTGTGCTTTCATACTCTGTAGTGGCTTTCATATATTTTTCTCCCTGTTTTGAAGAAATGTATTCGAAGTCATGCAAGATTCTAGGATGCTTTATCACAAATTTACTATTGGACGTTCTTTATGTCACTTTTCCTTCCCTCCATCGATCTCTCTCTCCAGCTTCAGGGCATCTAGTTAGGTTTTAGAGTCGCTGTCTCCTCTCAGACTCAGAGAGCTCATCAAACCGTGGCTTACTCCCCACTGCCTCACGTCAGAGGCGACACACTGAGTCCACTCCTATCTGCTGCACTTGCTTCTTGCAGAACAGGAATATCAGGAAACGAGATGATAAATCACGGCGTAGTCACCCATTTAAACCCCAACCACGCCACTGTAACAGCCAGACGGTTACACGCACCAACAGCAACAAATAAACAGAATAATAGAAAATTCAGTAACACCAGTTTCAGTACAGCAGGGAGTATATACCCTGTTTGTCTTGAATGACTTTGTAAATTTATAGAGCATATACTGGTTGTTGTGGGTGGTTGTGTGTGTGTGTTTTTTTTAATCCACTAACTCTGGTTTTCCATCATTTACACTTCCATTTATCAGTTGCATTTTATAGCAAATTTTGCATGCAAAAAAAACCCCAACTCCTTGAGAGTTAATCCATTTTCTAAGTAATTACATTGTCGGGTTCAAAATTACTCTGATGTTTTAGACTTGAAAAATGGATTGCACTACAGCAATTCTTTAAAGTCAGCAACATCCTATTTTCACAGTACAATATCTATCTTTGTGAGCGCAAAATGCTCCACTATGTTCATTTATAACAGTCATATTTATTTATGTATCTTCGTTTTTTGTTTTTTTTAAATGTGATCTAGTGAAGGTAATGTGTACAAAATCGGGATTTTGTTTTAAGTAAAGGTTCCATTCTGGTCCTATTCTGCTAAATCTACTCTTGAAATATACATGTGAGTATTTGAATGTCAAAAACAGACTATACCATTGTTATACTCATTTTTTTATTTTTTATTTGAATATTTGTTATTTGGTCCATCAGATATTCAAGACCTTGACTTCTAAAAGTTATACTAAGTTCAATGTGTCTGACTTTGTCCTCATATCTGGTCTGGCCCCACGAGCTGCCATATCGTCACATTATCACTTTAGCTGTAGAATCTCCGTGTGTAACTTGGATATTATTATGATACGATTTCTCTGTGAGGCTTTCCAGTATAATTGATCATTATCTTTTTATCTTTATAAAGAGAACAGTGATCCTGTGACCCCCCTGCTATATCACATGATGTTCAAGCTACATCTCATGCTAGTCGTTTTTGATTGAGAGGCTTTTTTTAGAAGCAAAAATGCATGTTTTTGTGTTCAAGGGAGCTACAAGTCTCTTAAAAGTGGTCACTTTAAGATGCATGTTATGTGTTATTCTGCGTGTTTGTGCCTGTGAATGAGGGGGTGTTTATGTTTTCTTATGGCAGAATTAGTTTTTTTTTTATCTCTGTCAGAGGAACTATTACAGATGCGGATTCGAATACTTTGTTAAGTTTTTGGATGTCTGTCTGACTGTGTGTCTAACTAACTGTGACAAAACTGTGACAAACCATGGATGATTCAGTGATAAAACCAGGTGATCAGGATCAAAACGAAGTTTCAAAATCAGCTGTGATTTGATACATGACGGTGGATGTTAACACGTCTCCTCTGGCAACGGTCTCGCATTTGTTTTAATCTATAATCAGTCTGATTTACGGACATATATACACATGTGAAACATGATACTGACTTGTGTTCAGTGTCAGTTTGACTTTGATGTGTTCTTTGTACCTAAGCAATCTTTTTGGGACCCAAATATATTGATAGGTGGCACAGGTCAAATGAATATGCTATGAGCGCTACAATGCAGGTTTTTGCAGCAGAACATTGCATTGTAACAAACTGAGCAACATAAATGTCCAGTAGGTTGGAAATCAGAGCCTTCTTACTGCGAGGCAACAGTGCTAATCACTGCAACACTGTCAACAAGTTACATAAGTAATATGTAAAATATTGAAACATCTGGTTTTATCCTTTAGTTGTAAAGAAAAGCTCTTGTAGGTTTGCCTCCTGCTGTACATGATGTCAAAAAAGCCGGCACGTAGCTGTGCTGCCACTGTGAATTAGTAAATAGTTTGCATGCTGCAGGGTTCTAAGCAGTTAAAGCAGGTCCCATGTAAAATTAATCAACATCCTCTGCGTAATTAAGAATCAGTGGAAAATTAGTGAGTGTTGTTAAGGACAGAAGAAAGGCCAGGCATGGGATGAATAATTCTTTTCATCTTTTTCACAAGGCAAACAGAAACATTCCAGCTCTGTTAATAGGATACCTCATGTTCGAAGCACAACAGTCCTTTGGCTATACTCTCCATTTGGACTGGAGATATGGACATAATAACCCCCCCCCAGACCCACTCTGCTTATGTCACCAGAGAATTTAACATGTGAGATAAAAGTCTAGAAAACCGCAATAGTAATATTGGATTCTGCTTCAAGACTGGTGATAAATACGTTGCCAAATGCAACAAATATTCATACAAAATACACTCAAATATGCACATGTGATTGTGGGTTATCTCGGGTGACTTATTACATTTGAGTGATTAGCCACATGCAGAATAGCCACTTTAAATGTTTCTGCATTTGTGCTTATAATTCAAAAAAGAAAAATAAATCCATACCTTCATAGCAAAAAGGCATGCAAAAGAGATGAAAAAATAAATGAACTGGAACTTGACATGTGTTTAGAGTCTGCTATATTTGTAGAAAATAAAAAGAAAGCTCTTAGTTGACCAGATGTGTTGAGCACTGATTAGAGGCACTGAACATCAGGCAGGATGGAATTTCAGAAGATGTTCCTCCCTGTCAGCTGGGTTTCTCAGCGAGTGGCTGTGACTTTGTGTCTTAATGTCGTTCACATATTCTTGAATATGAATAAGCACGACTTCAGAATCAAGATTAGGAAAAATTTATGAATTCATTAAAGAAAGGTTTGATAAGCACGGTTTAATTGTCCTACTTTTCCGGCTTTTTATTTGTTTAGATTTGATGTTTTTCTTTTCTATGATTGCAAGCCGACTATCTCTGAGTGTCTGGACCCCTGAAGTGAGCTTGGAGATATTCACATAGAGTTGCCCAGAAGATGAATAATCACTGTTACATTTCTTTCCATTTCTTCTTTTCTTTTCTTCTTCCTTTTTGTTAATTATAATGATAACAACTCGACAGATCACAATTTGAATTCGAGATTTGAAGTGACCTTTGAATTAGAGCCACTGAAGCCATTAGCAGGTCCCATGTGAATATTCCCGTTTGGGCTGACAGAATGTGGATTTTTTTTTCTTCCGGTTTTGTTTGGCATTATTTTTAATACCACATTTGTCCCTTTCTTAGAAATGCTCTTGTGGCTTATTTGAAGCGAATCCATGCAGTCAGCATCCAGTACAGTAACGTACAGGAAGTATGTGTATATAATCTTCATTTTGGTAAGCTAGGAGCCCGGGTTCAGCTGTGAAGTGTGAGGGGTGTTAATTTAAAAGCTAGTAATTAAATATTGTCTTACCAGAGATTGACAGAATTATCACATCAGCTCAGGAAATCTGCATTTCATTTATATAAATCATCTTCAGTTTCTTTCTTTTCTTTTGTTTTTTTTTAAGCCTCCCAAGAGGTATATTTTATATTAGACATTACTTTTTTTATTTTTTATGTGTAATGTAAGCGCCAGACGTCTGTGTGGACGCATTGATTTTATGACACAGTCTGGAGTAGTCGGAGGATGAGGAGCGAGAGGATTGTGAGCCTGTGAAGATGAAGATTAATGGCCATTTTGCTCACGTAACCCACATTTGACAGCTACACAGGAGTTATTTGGGGTGTCATCTGTAGAAATGTTCCTGCAGATACGTACGTTTGGATTTTGGCTGCTAAATAGACGAGAAGACAAACAAAATGTAGATTAGAATTGATCAGGTGGTTGGTTGTGTTTGTTGCTGACCTGCTGCCTTTGATTTGACTGCTGGTTGGATGAAGTCAAGTGAATGAGGTTTATTGTTTCTTCCTTCCTTAGACACACTGACCCACTGATCCCTGATCAGGACGGCTTGTGATTTCTGTTATGTCTCAGCTGCCTCACATTTACTGTATTTACTGTTCTAGGAGGCTAGAACTGTTTATGTGAGTTTGGATTTCAGACCAGGTTAATATTAGAGCACTTTAGGTAAGTTAGACTGAGAGTTTATGTTAAACACACATACCAGTACATACCAGTACATCCATTATCAGAATGAACTACTTTTAGATGCAAATGCTTGATTTTCTTTCACAAAACAGTGATGTCATTTGGATTAATCAGATAATAACACACAAATACAATTATATAAAGCCTCAGTCAATACTGCTCTTAAAATTTTTTACATCCCAGGAAAAAAAGACAAGTTAGAAAACAGGGGGGAGATGCTTTTTTATATGTAAGGAAGGTCTAAGTATACGGTAACTGGTAAGGTCCAGAAACAGAAAAATAGATTAGAATTTCTTGTTAAAACCATCTGTCTGTGAGCTACGTGATCTGACTGTCATTAAGCTCTTTTATTGTCATATACTGGTTTGTTGTGGTCTTTTGGAGAATAATAGAGGCTTTTCTGAGTCTGAATCAGCACAAATACACAGCTGGTGCTGCAAAATGTTACTCAACAATAGAGGAGGTATTTTATTTCAGGGATGGGATTTATTCCCACTATTTGGAGCCTATGTTGGTATGTTTCTGTGAAAACACATGATGCTGGTGTCTTGTAGTGAATGTGTGTGTGTATGCGCCCATGTCATTGAGTTAATGGATGGTCTTGGCCCTGCAACGGAGCTCCTCCCTGCAGGCTGAGTGGATAATTTAATTAATGTCAACCCTCTCTCCATCCCTTGTTCCCTTGACTCATCTGTGTTTTGCATTAGCTCCAGTTTTGGACACTTGTCATGATCTGCTCAGATGTGGCTGGTTTCAGGCTGAATGCTCCAGCAGTTAGTCACATCTTCGTTTCCTCTTTTTCTACATTGTCCCTTTTCCTGATAATTCAGTGCATAATTAATGCAAGACAGTCCAACATTTGATCAAAATTTCCTCTTTTTTTTTTCTTTTTCCTCTCCACTTAGTTGAGCTTATTCAAGGAAGGAACAGTCAATTCATCTTTGCCGTGTTCATTACTCTTCCTCCCCCCAGCAGCAGTGCTTTTAATGTTTATGGACTGAAAGCCATTCGTAATGACTCATAGTGTAATGGCACCCCCTTGTAATTCATAAATAGGACTGGGAACTGCGTAATATTCTAGAAGGCTGAAACCACACAGATATGTTGTGCTAAGTTTATATATATGTATATACTGTAAGTCATTGTTATCTTAATGACCGGCTGCGTTCTGCAGGTGGAATCGCTGGTGGCATAGAGATCTGCATCACCTTTCCCACAGAGTATGTCAAGACCCAGTTACAGCTGGATGAGAAGGCCAATCCTCCAAAATATAGAGGAATAGGTGAGTCTCTACCTGTCCATCCATCCACTCTTCCTTCCATGTTCTGTTTATCAGCTTGTCTCTCTCAGGAACTCATTATCTAATTACCCATCTTCCACAGGTTTCCACATTAGTGATTCTGGCAGGCTGTTACTGTGCTTGTTTATGAAACATAGAACAGACAAAGGCACACGTGCACACGCGCTTCCTGCGCGCAGCAGCAGCGCACACGAACACACCCAGGATGTGGCGGTGATGTCAGCTGGTGCTCTGACGACTGGGGACTATGCTAATGAGCACTCCAGACAGCTGTTGCTTTTCTTGCTTGGCTTAATAGAGTGACATGGACTGACGTCTCAGACGTTCAGCTGGAGAAACGTAAAGTTACCCATGACATAAATGACAAATGTACTTAAATTGGCAGCAGAACTGCTAATAATGCCTCGAATTAACAGGTTTTTTTCTTTTTTACTTCACGCTGTTTTGGATGCCTTTTGTCGATACTGCAGTCTGGTTGTTGCACTATGTTACGTAATTTGTTCCTTAAGACTATCCAATGGCCTCCAGAGGCAGGTTCTTCTGTATGCATGAGTGCTGCCTCCTGCAAATTAAAGACTAATTCTTTGTGACAAAGATGAAAATGATGAGGCTGCTCAAATACAGTAGTTCACCAATTTTATCTGTTTTAGTTCCTAGTTTTGGTACAAAATATCTGATACACAGAAGAACTTATACAACTTATACAACAGTCCAAGCAAGAAGAGCTGCATTGATAAGTGCATTTACTGATTGATCAGTTGACTAAAACCAAAGGATTTCGGACATCTTGTAATTATTTTGTAATTTGTACTATAGTTGTATATTATGTCTCTCTCCAGCTGACTGTGTGAAGCAGACTGTACATAGCCACGGTGTTAAAGGCCTCTACAGAGGACTAAGCTCACTGCTGTATGGATCTATACCCAAATCTGCTGTCAGGTATGTTCAGCAACTGATTGGAAGGATACATGCAAGACTAATGCATTTCATCGGGTTCTCGAGTGTTTGAATACCTGCGTGGGTGACGCTTGTTGCATTTTAATTGTGTAAATAATAGTTTCATGTTTGTGTTAAGTAAAATACTCTGCCTTTTAAAACATATTTGGTCCTGGTTCTGCTGTAATAGGAACTGTGCTTTGCACACAGTTCTTACAGTTGTAACAGGAGGGATTCATTCCACTAGGTACTATTACAAATAACTGACATAAGTGCATAAAGCCAGTGGCGGCACGTAACTTCCTTTTACAGTGACTTTCAGATGCTGTATATCGATCCATGATGTTTAAAATAAATAGATCTCAACTGCAATTTTCAGATATCTAATAATTATAAATTATTGACCGCAGCATAGTTAATAAATGTTAAGATTTCATGATTTTCTACCTTAAACCTCTAACTCACACCTCCCAGTTATTCTCCTCCATAAACCACAAGGCTTTGCAGAGAAACCACGCAACCTTCAGTGTAATTATGCTACTTTTTCACAGAAGTGACATTTATCTACAGACAAGTGTGCACATTGTAATTCTTATGCGTGCACACGCCCACACACCCCCTGAATAAAGCCAGATGCTTTTGTTGTTGCTTTTCACCATTTCATTATTTCATTCTGTCTTTTTAATTTTTTTCATTGTTTGTTGATTTGTTATTTGTGTGTGTGTGTGTGTGTGTGTGTGTGTGTGTGTGATATGCTCGAGGGTAGAGCATGCCTCCACTATAAAGAGACGGGCCCAGCCACGCGGAGCAAAGCTGCCATTCAAACTCAGACAGGGTCTCAAAAGGGCTGCAGAGATTGAGACTGTGTTGGTTCTGAGTGTGTGTGTGTGTGTGTCCAAATCTGAACACATCAACCAGCTTTCAGCATCATTTTCATATGGAACTGAAATGGTTTTGATGAAATGAAGATGTGAGCAAAAAAAAAAAAGAATCTTGGAAATGAGATAAATGGAAGCTTTGGTTTAGATTCATTAACCGTACTCTTCTATTGACCGTGACTTGGTCAAAGCTTTCTTTTTTCTTCCCCCCATCCTTTCCTATCTTTCATCCTCTCTCTTTTCTCTCTTCTCTCGCTTCCCTGCTCCTTTTCCTCCCCAGCCCTCTTCCTCCTCCATCCCATTAACTGATTACCTTTGTACCATCATGTACCACAGAGTGCTGTGGAGGACTGTCAGAAAGATATGGGGGGTGGGGGGTGGATGCAATTGAGCCGCTCACCTTTTCCCCCCATTAACTCTTCGCCTTCATCAACATTTTTCTTTCCCAAATGTCCATCCTCTCTTGTGCAATGTATTCACCCCTTCTTTTCCTTCTTTTCTCATCTGAAGAGCTGACCTTGTATGAAGACTCTAATAAAGATTGGGCAGCGCTCCATTGTCTGGGATGACGCATTTCTGACCGTGGCTGTCATCCAAAAGATGTCTCACATTCTAACTGAAAAGTTTAATCCACACGTAAAATGGGGAGGAGAATAAATTGGTGTAAAAGCGGTCCAGGCAGTGGTATATTTCTGCCTGGCAGGCTGTAATGAGCAGCACTTGTTTTGCGGGGTTGGTCATTTAGTGCACTGCCACCTCTGTGAAGTCTAAATCTGCTATACTTTCAGACTTATACCTTATCTCTCCTTTTAAAAAGTGTTTAGAGTTTGTGAGTGTAGCACACTAAGAGAGAAATAATTTTGTTTTTGTGGGTTTTTTTTGTTCCTGCTTGATGGTGGGAGCCATTTAACTGTGGAAAGCTTGTTTTTCAAAGCACAGCGCATCTGTGAGAGGAGCTGGAGGCAGATGTGGAACTTAATGAGCAGAGGAAAATCTGTCAGTGGAAATGCAGATGAGAAGAAAACTAAAATTATATGAGCCAGGTCTAAATGGTAAATGTGTGTTTTTTTTTCACCTTTTTCTTCAATCTATCACACAAACATTAATTTAGTTATTCTTATTCCATATGTGCACTTTATGAATGGGGTCACACCCCAATGAACGTATCAACGGCTGTGTGTAGTTCAGAGTCTCGTCAGGGACACATTTACATTTGGATGGGCTGAGGACTGAACCACCGATCTTCCAAATGGAAGACAACCCTCTGTAAAAAATGAAAATTGTCTGAGCTGTGATGACGGTTCAAGCAAACTGAGAGAAGACAGAAGAAAACAAGGCATTCATCAAGTGCAGGTGTCTGTCCTCCCCCTCCCCTCTGCTAAATGCACCAGGCAGCGTCCTGCTGTCACCACAATTCAATTCCAACTATAAATAACCTTTCTCGTAAAAGACTCTGGTACAACATTGTCTGATTGCAGAGATACACAGACCAGGCTCTTCTCTGGGCGGGTTTCTATGGCAGCTGTTGCTGGTCACACATCGTTTTCAGAGATGCTGCAGATTATTGGTGCATCTTTAATGAGAATGCAGCAGGACAATTAAGTAAAAGCATCCAACACATTTTGCACTTTCAGCCATTTGTCTCCATTTAAAAAATATGAATCAGAAGGAAGTTCTTCCCTTCCAGTCATTCCGCTTGTACAGTATTTGTGCCCATCAAGAGGAAATTGGCTTTACATCCGCTTAAACTTCTTCCTCTACAGCCTGAGTTCAGAAGATAAGAGCATTTTTTTCCTCATACTTTACATTGAGGCTCATTAGTTTTCCTACAATATCACTTTTACAATCTGTTTGTTTTACTTTATAGGTTTATTTTTAGGTTTTTTTTATTAAGCACACAAGATGAATGTGGTTTCAGATAATGCGCTGAACCAAAATTAGAATTTTGTTTGAGTTCATTTAACACAACTAACCTTAATATTCAGGTAGTTTGTCAGTATTACTGAATGTTTTTTCCCAATTCAGTGAAAACCTTCAGGAAATAGGTGAATAAATATTCTTAGGGAGTTAGGGAAATAATATCATATCTGAGCGATAAAGTCCAGCCTGCCAAGCTCAGAATGCAATATACAAGAGGTTTAAAAATTTAAAGTTTGTTATGACAAATGGTTATGTCGTTTGGAAAACAGTATCCAACATGTGTAAACATTGTGAAAGTCCATACCTGTGTGTGTCCATTTGGCCCCCAGAGGAAGTCATTTTCATTCACCTTTCTCATTATTTCCCTCTGCATCTCTTCTCGTTGTCAGGTTTGGGGTGTTTGAGTTCCTCAGCAACCGTGCGAAAGACGAGTCTGGCCGACTAGACAGCACCAGAGGCTTGCTGTGTGGGCTCGGAGCCGGGGTCATGGAGGCTGTGCTGGTGGTCTGTCCCATGGAAACTATCAAGGTGTGTTACTTATTGATCTGTGGCTAGATTTCTGAACTGACATGTATGATTTTTGTTTTTGTTAAAGTCATACATATTGGATTGCCAGCCTGTCTGATTAAACAGTACATGAAATTTTATCCCTATTTATACTTTGCTAATTTATAGTTTTGTATTTGAACAATGTTTATTTTAAGTGACATATGCTGTTGTTTTTGTAAGGCTCAGCTACATGTAATATCTGCTGCACAAAGAGCCCATAAAAGAGGAATATTCTATAAAAGAAAACATCCCAGTATGTCATTAGCATTGACTCAACAGTTGCTTGGTAGCATATCCCTCCATACTGAGTGAATTCAATCTCAGCAGTGTCTTTGAAAGAAAGACCAACTTAATAAACATTTGCATAGTTTCCAGCATCCCAAGTGTTTTCTCACTAAAGTAACATTTTATGTCCTGGTTTCTGGTCTGATCTCTATGTTCCTATTCCTTTATCTCCCAAGGTTAAATTCATTCATGACCAGACTTCAGCCAACCCCAAATACAAGGGTTTCTTCCACGGCGTCAAAGAGATTGTCCGCTCACAAGGTAAAAGACCTGCTTCAGTGCATGTAATTCACCTGACATCTGCTGGTCAGACTGTGAAATGCAGTTAAAGCAAGGCGAGGCTCACCTGAGATGTTGTTGACTCTGCCTACCTGAGGACGGTTCATTTAATTTCTTAACTTCTTACCTGAACAGGGTTGAAAGGGACATATCAGGGTCTAACTGCAACAGTCCTTAAACAAGGGTCCAACCAGGCTATCCGGTTCTATGTGATGACTTCTCTTAAGAACTGGTACAAAGGTCAGTTTGCATCAAAATATGTTCCATTTGTATGTGTTAAATCTGCTAAAGAGATTATCTGCAATCTTTGCAGCTGGGGCTGGAGTTTTAGTTTAGCTTTTCGTGTGCTGCTTTGAAGGCCAAAAAACGTCCTCGTTGCATATTTAGTGGAATGAGGACTCAGCATATGAGCATGTTAGCTCAGAGTGTTTGCACTGTATATTGTGTGGAATTAGGACACGACTATTGTCTGGGATTCAGAACTTGGGCAAACTGCCTGCAGGGTTACATCAACAATCGGCCCTCTTTGTGAGTTCAGGGTTACTTCTGATTTAGTCCTGAAACCCCATTCATACGTCGCTGGCTACAACTCACATGCTACCTGTTTCAATAGGTGATAACCCAAACAAAGCAATCAATCCATTTGTGACTGGAGTTTTTGGGGCCATCGCGGGAGCGGCCAGTGTGTTTGGGAACACTCCACTAGATGTCATCAAGACAAGGATGCAGGTGCAGTAAAATACTGAAATTGTTGCATTCAGAAAGATTGCCAGAGGTCAATTGTTACTTCTCTCTTAAGGGTCTTGAAGCTCATAAATACAAAAGCACACTGGACTGTGCTACGAAGATCCTGAGATATGAAGGCGTGGCAGCGTAAGTATATCTCCACTTGTTTTACTCGGTTTAGTATCAGTATTAGTATTAGTATTGGTTTGTGTTGTTGGTTTCACTGGATTTCAGAGTACATGTCAGCATCCCGTCTTCAGTTTCACATAAGCGCATAAAATTGTGTTAGTTTACAATGTTGCATTGATAATATGTAAGAACTTGACTGAAGATAAACTATACTTCTGCCTTCTAAACACCATAATATGACTGCTTTTTTTCAGAATGGAATAAATGTGAAATTTGCTTAAACACCTATGCTTGTCCGTCCATAGTTTCTACAAAGGGACAGTTCCTCGGCTGGGCCGCGTGTGTCTGGATGTGGCCATAGTTTTCATCATCTACGAGGAGGTAGTGAAGGTCCTGAATATAGTCTGGAAAACCAACTGAGCTGCTGCGTTTTCAGGAAAGACAGGAGCCTTTAACACAGATCTAAGTTCAGCAGCTACCGCTGAAATATGCGAGGGAGTGAGCTGAACTTAGATCAGTGTCATACGCTGACCTGGAAGTCAAAGTGCTTGTGGACAGAAGCTTCAGAAAGGACGCCCACATCTGGACAGCTGGAGTGTTTAGCCGCATGAAGATTCCTGAGATGATTAAGAAAAGAGGGTCTTTCACAAAGTGGGATTATGAAGTCAGACATATAACTGTGAAAAAAAAAGATGCTTTAATCCAGAGAACCAATATGTTTATCTAAATGTGAAATAAATTTGAATGCTGCTGCTGACAAAAGCAGATTCCTTTTCAAGTTATCTGCTTCTCTTTCTTTGCAGACCTGCTCTGTGAAATACCCTCTAGTGGAGAACATTACTTTTATCTGTTCACAGCTGTTTTACCGATGTTTACTGCAAAAGTGCAGGTGTTATTCTGAATTTTCTTGACACAGCATTCTTCTGTCTCTTCTTGTGCCTAGTATGGTTTTAAATCCAGGGGAGCCACACTGCAGCTGGTTGCAGTTCACAGCCACATAAACCGCAGCAGCTATGTAGCTAGGCCTTTAACAGATTTTATTTTACATCTCATATTCAGCCAGTTATTTTTTCATACAGCATATATACTAATGTTTATTATTACCAGCCTTAGAGTTTAATTGATCATAGTTAAATTCTGTGTGAAATGCCAAACCTGTTATGGTACAAACGTTTAAGAGTAAAAATATTACGACTGATCACATGATGTGAATCATGTTGAGAAATAAATGTACTGTATTTATTTAAAGCTGAATGTTAAATGTAGCTGTGAGACTATTATCTGTGTATCTGTGCCAAATGAGTCATGTTTCTTATGTTATCAAGTCTCTTAGAGATGTTTTAAGATCATGTGATTGCTCAAACTGATCGTAAATACAGCAGCACTGAGACATTTAGAAGAAAGGATGTTTCTTTCTCTTGTGTGCTGTTTATCATCTTTAAACCAGACTCCTGACATTCAGTTCTTACTACGGGTATAAATTGCAAGTTTCATCACAATATTTTACATAGATTAACTGGATGAGGATTTGGTGCTTGTCAGTATTGTGATATGATTTTGATTTCAATTCAGGAGCTTGTGATCGTCATGAAACGGTAATTAAACGCGGTCTCTTCCATTCATATCAAATCATGCTCTCATTCATGTGCCTTTCGCTGTTGTGTTTGCTGGTTAATGTTTCATGAAAGGTAACTGGCAATTTAATTATTTCAAGCTGTTCTTAAATCATCTCGCAACAAAGCTGAAATTTCTGTGGAGCAGTCAGATCATTTTCATATAATAAATGAGAACTGTTTGTACCCTTTGTTCTTGCTCATGACATGAAAACAATTATAATCGATAGGTGTTACTGTAATGATTGTATTTTTAAAAAAAAGAGAGACTATTTCCTTATTTATTAAAAGATAATCCTTTTTACATTTTTTATGTTTAACAAAACAAAATGCCTGCATTCTGGACTGCCAAATACCCATGAGAAGATTTTATGTCTTTGTAAATCTGTGTATTTCAGGCCTTGTATGTGAGGACATGTGCTTAGGCTTTGTGGTCCACTTTGATGACACTTGTGCAATAAACATTTCCCCCTCTTGTGACTGTAAATTATCTGAACTCCTTTGTTGCAGGGGGAATTCACAACTCATTAAAAGAATAATCTGAAACCTTGAAAGCATGCAGACTGGATGTTGTTTCTACCCTTCCCTCCCTCCCTCCCTCTTTGGTCTGTTGTTCTGCCCTTTTGGTTACAACAGATAACGCTCAGGAAAACCATGGGGGGCAGGTACATGGAGGAAGAATCAAACAGGGAACTCATTGTTCTAGTTTTGGCTGATGCTCGTGGAGGATGAATTAACTATCCATCTCTCCCTCTCTTTCTTTTTCTCTCATGCACGCACGCATGATGTTTGCTGAGTGAAGGAATGCGCAGCTCTGCAGAAGACAGAAGTGAAGAGATCATGGAGGGGACATTTAGGCCTCAGTTGAAAAAAAATATTGCAAAGGTCTCAAATATTTTTTCCTAAAGGTAGTAATAGCACAGATAATATCACATTTACAACATGCACTAATTTGCTTGGGTATCATGCTTGTGCATTTCAAACCAACAGTTCAAACATCCGTCCTCCAATAAACACTTGATTTTTGAAATGTTTGAAATTGTGTTGATCATTTTCAAGACTGCCTGCCTGTTGCCCGCAGTCAGCAGAGATAGGCTCCAGCAGTGACCCTAAATAGGATAAGCACATAGATAATACATAATACACATTACTGAATAACTGTGTTTTGTTTTTTTTCTTTGAGATATTGTATCTTGATAAAATGTGACTGAATGTGTATGATTTATATAAAGTTAAAAAGGATGTAAAGTTTAGTAAACACTTTACATACTAAAGTGAGGCTGAATCCAGTAATACGTATCAGATTTATTGTATTGATCAGTAACCGTAACTAAGCCTTTGAAAAGGGTATTGCTCATCTTATTTAAATGAAGGTAGAAAAATGTCTAAAACTAGATTTCTCGGATGTCGGTGTAATGTATGAACTCAACAGCTGGACAAAAACACAGTACATGCTGCAAATCAAATCTCACCCACTAGAGGGAGGTGTAGCTCAAACGCATTAATCTCTTCTCTCAAGCGCTCAAAGACACACATATAACTCTGCGATGAGAGACGCCTCGTCACTCGTCACATTTGTACAATAGGGCTTTATGGGGAACGTCAAAGAGCCCACCAGCTCCCTTTCATCTTAACATCATCACTCCGTCCTCCTCTCCTCTCTGCTGCTGGAGATGGCCAGCCAAATTATCTAAAAGAAAAAGAAAATCATCTCCATAGACACAGGTCAGGCCTTTAGATCATCTTTGCACTCCACAGATGAAAAGATGCATTTTTGTCAGTCGCTAAATGACCTTCATTTCCCCCAGAATGGAAGATACAAGCACCCAGAAGTGGAAATGAAATGAGTATTATTGTGGCATGAGAATATTTTAATTTTACTGGATTTAAAACCTGCAAGTCTTTAGTGATGGAGAAAATCATTTGCTCTTGCAAGTTAAAGAATTTGATGTCATTAAAAAAAAACAAAAAACTGTTATTTATAATGCTCACTTTAAAAAAAAAAAGATAAAACAGAGTTCATTTTATTTTTTTTTATTCATGTATTTATTTATTTATTTATTTTACCTCAGTTACTGACCTTGTTTATTCACTGCTTCACACAGGCAGTGAAGGGTGAACAATACTATTGTTCCTGAGCTTTTCTATCAGTGGGATGGATGCATTTAGTTGCACGGTGTAAGTGGAAATGATTTATGTTGCAGCTCAAAGGGATCTGATCATCAATTCGCACAGCGGCTGCAAGCTGAAGGGTGTTTTTTTCTGTTATTTATGAATTATCTTTATATAAAGAAGGCTGAGCCGCTGTCCGCGGTGCTGAATATGATTTCATGATTGGGAGCTAAAGTTGATCTGGACGGTTTTAGATTACTTTCATTTACTTTTTCATGTGTTGTAATGTAAAACTTGCAAGATGCTGATTTATTTTCACTAATACAGATGTTTTGAATTAATTAAGATGTTTTTGCCACCAATTCCGATGCAACATTACAAACGATATTTACCCTCATTAAGGCTAATTTTATATTGGGTGTTTGTTTTTTTTCTAAAGATGACTTTTGTTTGTACTTTGGCATCCAGGGTGTTATTTATGTAACTCAATAAAATACAATCGAGCGAGCAGGAGAAGACAGGCTAGTTGTTTCCCAACAACCTCAGGGGCGGTGTCTGACAGATTAATACAGGGGCGCTAGTGCGCAAAGAACTCTACTTTTACGCATCAGGCGTTCATATATCAACTGAAGTTACGGGACCATGTGGGATTAGAATTTTGTGTAGAAAATACTACAGTTGCCTTAACTGAACAATATAATCCAGAATTAAACAATATTCGGAGTGAAACCTCGGGGGCGTGTGAGTTTAGAGCAGGTGGTCCCAGAAAAATGTCCGCTATGGGAACGCATGGATGGAGCTCAGTGCGTCTTGGTTTCGTCGTCTGTGGATATTTGGCGTTTTTTTGCAGTGAATTCGTCCCACCGACTGAAGCGGGCTGCAGGGAGAGAGACAACCCAAACTGCTGCACCGGCCGGAATAACGAATGTTTCGAGTACACTAAGAGGAAAACTGTGTGCTACTGTGATTCCTACTGTCAGAAAACCAGAGACTGCTGCGACGACTATCAGCGCGTGTGCCAAATATCTGGTCAGTTGCTTGTTCTGTTCCGTTCCCTAAGTTTGACATCAAACAATTCTAGCAAATATTTTTCCTCTGATACCTAAAACCTCGCAACTCTGGGGCAAAATGAACAACTGCGTCCATACCTAGGGGCGCCTTTTGTTCGTTGTTGTCTAGTTTGGGGCAGAGATGGTTGGCATGGAGGTGACACAGCCACAGTGAGACATACTACACATAGTTGTCTCCAGTTTATCCACTATGGCTGTTTGTTTTCAATGAGTGGTGGCCTGTTCAGGACTTAGAGAGGTATTCAAAGTCTGTGTTGTTTGTGCTTCAAAACAAAGTAGCGTGTATGTGTTTTTAGGTTTGTACTACTGATCCTAGGCGTTCACATCAAAGTTTGAAATTTGGTTCACATCCAGGCCTTTCAGTGCTTGGACAGTATTGTCTTCAAGAAAAAAAAAGCACTGCACTTTGACTGACTGATTTTTCCCAAATTGGGAAAAAAAGCTTTGGAAACATCATTCTCTCCTCATTCTGGCTGCAGCTATATATGGAGAAAAAAGGAAATGGACGCCATGGCAACAGTCTGCCAAAGATAGTCAGCATTAGAGTAGAGTTGTGCCCAGAGGTGACAAGAAGAAAACACTTAGTAGGAACTGAAGTAGCTCTTACAATATGTTGAAACATCTCCAAGCACTGATTAGATACACAGCAATGTAAACATTGTCTTCAGTGTGCCATAACAAGCACCTACAGGGTCAGTCCTACAAGTTAAAGATCTTTAAGTGCAGTGACACCTCTATTTAGTCACTTTTAGTGTAGCGGACATTTGTTGGTGTTCTGCCTGTGTGCTGTGATGTCAACAGGCTGACTTGAGTTATCAACTTAAAAGAATCTACAAAAACTGCTTTGATGGCTGTAGAAGTGTACTTCTTTGGCTCCAAAGACAGGAGCATTGTTTAATTCTATTCTACACATTTTAATTCACTCGTTTCAACACTCTTGTATAATTTACCTTTTCAACTTTCAGAAAAATCATTCTGTGTGCTGTAGATTTTGCTCACTCCTTTGATGTAAACTTTGTCAGTTGTCGCTGCAGTTTTGGCAAAGCTGATTCCTCTTGAAAAGAGAAATTTTATAACAATAGGAAGCAGCGCTTTTCACTGACAACTTCTGAGTTTGTATAGTGTTCGTCAAAAGGTCAAAGAGATGTCCAGAAACAGAATTTACAATCTCACAGGCAGCTGAGTGGATTCCTGGCATCACTTGAACCCATGTGCCACGCTGAGAGTTTACAAAATATGCACAGCCAAGTACCTCAGCAATCATCAGCATAACAGGCTCTGGTTCCTCAGAGGTCACAGCTGCCATGTGTGACAGTTTATGTCATGTTCCATCAGATTGTCAAGGTGTGACAATCAACAGTCACTTAATGGTGGGATGCAGACTGTGTTGAAGGGTTACTTCTCCAGCTAAATGCGGGTACTACATGTACAGGACTGTAAATCAAAATAATTCTTTTTTTAGTTTCAGTCTTGCCATGGATAAATCTGAGTTTGAGAATGATGCTAACTTAACCATGACACTTAGATCATCCACGGATCAGTAAGCATTGAGTGATGGCTAGAAAAACGCCTTGACTTCCTGTGCAACCTGAGCTTCTGTACAGTGTAAACAGGGTGCGGATCAGTTACATCAAAGCACCCTGATATTTTATCAACCACGCTACCCTTTATCTGATTCTGATCCTACAGCAGGATAACGTTTCAAGGAGTTTATCTGTGTACCGTCTGTCACAGTCTGTAATTAAGTCGTGTCAGCTGAAGCTGAACAAAGAGCTCAGAGTGGGTGACAGCAGTGGACAGGCCAGAACGTTGGACTTGCGTTGGCTCCATTTGGACACAAACACTGACAGTTCTTCAAATTGTGATTACCATTTTGTCCAGAGGTGTCTTTGTGTTAACAGTATAATGGATAGTGGACATTAAGTAAAGGATAAGCAACAGCAATCAGCTAAAAATAGCACAAGACGGACTTCATTGCTCTCCAGGGCTGCAACATGTAAACATAGCACAAGAACTGATAAGGGTAGAATGTTTAAAAGAACAAAAAAACAAAAACAAAACAAAACAAAAACGAAAAAACAACATATATATATAAAAACAGCTGAATAACGTATATAATAAAATTCCATCCTCCTTTAGATTTCAATGTAAGTTTTCTTACTATTATTTCAATTCAATTCAACTTTATCTATATGACAATACAAATTGTTTAGACGTTTTATAGGGACCCAGAATATGACCCATAAGCAAAAATGGATAAGTATTAAGTAATATATTTATGAATATCAAATAAAGAAACAGTGGCAAGTAAAACTTCTCCTCGTGGGAGAAAGGCTTTAATCCAAACAGTGGCAAGAGAAGACGGAAGAAACCTTGAGCAGGACCTGGCTCATAAGCCCCAAGGTTAGATGGGTGAAGGAAGAAAAGAGGAGGGAGACGACACAGAGAGGATGAAGGACAGAGAGAGGAGAGACACAGATATAATGTCAGCATATAGTTAAATAGGACTAAGTATATTAGTGGTCATTTTTTCTTTTAGCTGAAGAACTAAGTGACTAATATAATATTAGTTAATGTACTATAGGGACGACTATACAGATTGACGTAAGTAGTAAAAATGATGGTCGGAGGGTGGAACTGCAGGTCAGCATGTAGTAAAAAATACAGAATTTGTTACAACTTGAGGATTGTTATTAACATTGGAAACAGAAGTAATGAAATCATTCAAGAAAATCAAAAACCAAGAAAAGCAAATTTAAGTCCAATAGTACTTTATTGATGAATGATATGAAAAATTAACCTCTTTTAACACATATTGTCATGTGTGAAGGGAGGAGTCGTATTCATACATTTTAGCTTCAAATCAAGTTTCCTAATGAGATATTAGCTAATCCCTCCTTCCAGACTCTTGAGATCATACTGGCCCACAGGAGGCTGGCAGCTCCTCTGCTTTTCTGCTGTGGTGTCTGGTAGTTCTCAAACCGGATGTCCACGTCCACCCTTTTCCTCAGATACATGACAGATTTTCTCGTCATACACCTCTCCTGCATGGCTCTTCTGCTTCTCTTTGGGGTACTGTATGTTGTAATTCCCCCCCTAGCCCCCCTCCTACATTCACTCCCTTGCGCTCCAGTCTCTCTTCATCTAGAAAAGCGCCAGCTGTTGAAGTTTGTTCACGGACTGCAGGATTGCCGTTGGTCACAGATATGATGCTTTACATGTGTCGCCTGGCCTTTTCATAACCAGAAAACACATTTTTAATTTGAAGTCTATCAGTGGTGGAAGTTGGAAGCAAAACAGCTGGTCTGTGAATGATCCAAAGTAAAAGGAGCACTTGAGTACATATTCATGTTCTTCGTCAGTGTGAATTTTAAGAGTTCATTCTGACTCTGACTCTCATCATCATCCCTTCCAGATATACATCCTATAATATGTTGCTGTTTCCTGGCTCAGTTATTTCATATTAACCCAAAACCACTAAAATCATAAACTAATATCACTGCATTTCCCTACTAATTGACTTTTGCCTTACTAGTATTAAGTGGATAAAGACAGGATTCAACATACTGAAACTGCTGAGGCTGATAAGACAAGTGGAAACAAGAGCTGTATTTGACAGGTGAGAGGCATGCTCCATATCTCATCTTCCAGTTTGCACATCCTGGACTCCTCTCAAAGGACTCCATTGTTCATGTCTTAAAAGGACGCTTAGATGCTGATTAAATGGTGCACAAATGTCGCTTGCTCGAAGCGCCAGCATAGTACAGGTAAGGGATCCACTGCTGTATGAAAACAATACAACAGATCGAAATAAACATGATTTAACTCCACCAGTTAAAAAGATGACTTCTCTCAAATTTTAAGTTAAGCCTCCTTTAGCAGTAATGGTGCTTGTGATAAATGTAATATTTTGACGGCACTGAAGGCTTTGGCAATTGGAACCATGGGTAAGAGCCTTGGTAAACATACCTGTAAGCCACTAATGCTTGGTTTCTTCCTGTCGGAGAGAGTATTTTTCAGCCTGCTGTGGCCAAATGTTTGGGTAAATGAAATTATTGGGTTTGTCTCTTTCTAAAGTGCCCTGAGATTACTTTTTAATATGCAAACAAAAATGAAATAAGTCCTTAATGCTTTATTTATTTATTTACATTTCTTATTGTTGCCACAAGTCTGTAAATTGCTTATTTTTGGTTCGGTTTTGGAGTTTCTTTCTTCTGTTTTGAAGCGACGTCCCTTTGCAAAGTTCTGCACTGCGGACAGCAAATGTGTTTGCTGGGTTGATTTGTTTAGCTCTCTTTTTAAAGGCGTCATCAGGGCACAATTATGTAGAACATTTTCATTACACCTCAGTCCCTTGACCTTTATCCCAGGTTCTGGTGTTGCTGAACATTACAAGGCTTGGCTGATGGGATCAAGGTCCCATTCTGTAAAAGGGTAATAGGGGGAATGTAATTAGGTTTTTAGGTGTAGTGGACCACCAGACCAGCTGGTCATCTGGGTCCCATCAGCGAAGAAGTGGGGGTGGATGAAGGGTGAAAAGGGAGTGAAAAAAAGGAATAAAAAAAGGAGACAGATGGGGGAGAATAATGGAGCGTTTAGGGCAGAGGGATAAAAGAAGAGGAGAGTAAGATAAATAGGGCTTTTACGTCTCTTTGAAACCCTAAAATGAAAGCACAACTCATTCGGCGGATGTATAGTATACTTTTGTCTAATGTACAAACTGAAATGTTGAACAGTAAATGAGGATGTTGGTAACACTGTCATTGGTTTGTTTGAAATTGTAATAATCTGAATGCGGTCCCAAGCTCGCATGAGACCTTTTTTAAGACGTTTTTCAACTAAGCTGATTCAACTGCTGTATGTTGAAAAGAGCATGGTTTAAAATGAGCAAACTAGCAACAAAACAGCACACATTCTTAGGGTTTTTAATTGTTTCCATTGTCCAATTATCCCCTTTAATTCACACTAACTACTCCAAAGTTCACGTTTGCATAAACTTTGCACTACAAAGAATTAGACACTACACATCTAATATCAGCTTCAGATAAAATAGTCTTTCTCATTATGATTCTTAATTGAGAGAAAAATAACCCGTAAAGTTCTCTAACACTGAGTCATAAGCTGCACATGCTGTTGAGTACTATTTGTTTCCTGTATTGGGATCAAAGGTCAGAGGTGGCTGCAGACTTTCCAACTGGGGACTTTCTCGTCAACAATGCAAACGGTGCACAATAGTGGCTGTGTGGGTCAGACTGTCTCCAGGGTTATCATGTGGGTGGTGGGATTGTTGCACTGGCCATACTAGAAGCAGAGTGGGGGACCACCGCAGTGAAGTAATTTCCTTCTGACCTCTGTGTGTCAATCAGAGGGATAATAGGTCTGCTTCCCAGCGAGTGCGAGAACTCCCTGGCCCTCCTTGTTCCCCTGAACACCCTCTGCAAGAGGGACATCAAGTGTGCGGCTTGTTTGTCCTGAAAGAAAACAGCAACATCAGAACTGGCCTATGAACGTCAGAGGACAAACTGGAGGAAAGGAAAGGAAAGGAAAGGAAAGGAAAGGAAAGGAAAGGAAAGGAAAGGAAAGGAAAGCAGACAGAAGCAAGGATAAGAAGAGACGGAGGAGGCAAGAGTAGGAGGTTGATGATGGTGCATTTTAGTCATTTTTCAAGCGGGTTTGTAGCTCTTTACAAGTGTACTCAGGGAAATGTGTATGTGTCTGTACTAGCAGAAATTGTTATTTGTGTGAGTGAGAGGGTGAGTATATATGTGATGATCTGGGAAAGGCATGCGCCAGGTGGGCAGCACTAATGTGCAGGAATCCAGAGATTCCACAGTGGCTTTGTGGATCGGCTGTGTCACTGAAGCAGACGCCTCTCACCCCTCTAAAACATCAGCAGGACCATGGGAATGAACCCAACCAGCGGTGCCTTAAAAGCTCCCTTTCTCCTGCTCACACACGCATGCAAGATTATTCACTTGCATCACTGTAGATAGACTGAGGTAGAAAGGTACCAAGAGAGGATTAGATGCAGTAATGGTATTTATCCTCCCACCATAGATACACCAAGAACATCCTGAACCTTCCAGCTGTGTGCACCTGCTCTCATTGTATTTCCTGTATATCTCTATTGGCTGCACACCTCAAATGTCACTGAGAAGAATGTATCGTGGTGTGAATGTGCATATTTCCATCCATTCATTTTTGCTTTAGCTTTTCAGTGCCTCTCTCCATAATGTTTATATGTTAATGAGGTCTGCACTTCCTCCCAAAAACAAGGCTGTTAATGTCTGTTGCTATTAAATCTCTGCGCTGGACAGGGCTTGATTACTGCAGGAGTCTCTGCTTTGATCACAGCGACAATCTAAGTAAAGCAACTTCCTCTTAGCTTGGTGTAATTGGCTAAATCAGCCTACAGAACAGGGACTCTGATTGCTCCTGCTGCTGTTTATGTGGTGCGCTGAGTCCATGGGTGTGCATGTGTGTGTTTAAGGGGAAAACCAAAGAGAACAGGATGCAAAATTAGCCCCAATGTAAATGCCCTCATGCATTTAACCTGGGCAGCAGACTTCCTGCGTCTGGGATTTAGCTGATCTGATATAAATAGATTGTAATGCCATGGTCACTCGTTGCTGCCTGCCTACCTGTGTCTGTAACAGCAGAGGCATTGTGGGGGGTGGGGGGGTGGAGTAGAATTTACTGCCTAGGGCCCAAAGAGACTGGGGGCCCGTGATGGACCTAAAAACATATGCTGAATTGTGTGTCGTTTGATTGAGCTGCTGGAAGGGCCCAAAAGCATGTCACAAGGCGCAGGGATCCTGGGGCTCCTCTATGTGTGTCGCAGCTCAAAGATTAGGGGACAATTAATCACTTCCTCTAGCTTAAAGATCAATTTATTTTTATCATTTACTTTCATCATGAAAAAGCTAGAATAGCACTTGTCTCAGTTTATTCATTGACTTCTGCTATTTTCTTCTTAGCCAAATCTCATCTTGCTTTATCAAACTTAAGAGGACAAATCCTTTAGTTCTATGTAGCATATCTAAACTACTTCTTTTTTTTTTTTACTTCACCTTTATTGTGCAGTAATCAAAAGGCAACCCAAATTACAAATATTTTTCTGCCTCATCTAAAACCACCAGCTGATCTCTAGCTCCCTGCTTTCCCCAGCAGCCATTGACTGTGTCGTGGGATCATGGGGTCCCTGGTCAGTATGCACATCTCGTTGTGGAGTTGGCAGCACGGAGAGGAGTCGTCAAGTATTTGTGCCCCCCAGGAACGGAGGCACACCATGTCCTGACCTCAAGCAGCGAAGGGGATGTTATGGCAACAATGCCATATGCAGCACTGCTAAAGGTGAGAGCATGACTTCCTCTGCGTGCCTCTACATGCATGCACTTCTGCAAGTGTGTGCTCCTGGACTGATCTCAGTTACATATTGCTTTGGCGTTTCATAGTTCTCTGGGGGACCTCTGCTAATAGGCAACAGATTAAGTGTGTAAAGGCTTGTGTCCAGCTGCACGATTTCAACACTTCTGTTATTCTAACTGTTGAGACACTTTATAAAACATCAAAACACAGATATGAAATCTTTCAGATAGAATGTACCACTCTACATTACATCTTTCTGAATAATCTGATGCACTGAATCTGTTACACTTACAGGATCAGCTGATACAGATAAAATGTGGAATGTATTCTTAAGACGATTTCAAGGGAAAACAATCACATTTGTTCTCTTTTTCTTTTCCATCTTTGCAACTGATCACCAGAGGTGGCAAAAATCTTGCCTGATTCTTTCAAGAGGAAGTTCAAGGACCCTTGGAGGCGACCGCACATGATGATGAAGGAGGAGAAGGACAGGTATGATTTCCATACAAGCTATAAGGCAGCAACTTTTCTTTTCTCTGCATCAGCACAGTTCTTTCAGTCATTCTTTCATTGTCATGCAGACAATTTAGAATCACTACTTTATAGTAGAGACACGGAAAACATGTGGGCTCCCCTCCAGGTACTGAAACAGGGAACCTTCTTGTTCTGAGGCTAACCACCACTAATTAGCATCAGATCATTAACGTGACTGAGTAGGCTATATAAATTGCCTCTCAGAGGCTGATGCTGGAAAAAAAAAAGAAATGAGTCTGGTAGAACAATAGTTTAACAACTCAAGTTGTTTCTCAACTTTCAATTGAAAGTAGAAGTTGTCGATCTGATGATCTACTCTACATAACTTGAATAAAACGTTCAGAGGAAGAGATTAATGAAGGACAAGTGAAAAAGTAATTCTGAATCTGATCTTCAGACCTTCAGGCAGTATGATACTAAAAGAACGTACAGCTTTGGAGTTGAAATTATGGTACGGCCACATCTGAAAACTAACAACTCATATTAGTTAATGTGAGTTAAAGTTTTATGATGCAAAAGAAAACCTGCAGAAACTCTGCTGCTTTCGCTGGGCTCATTGAAGGTCACCCTTGACAAAACGTTTCTCTGAAACCATGGATATCACAGCTTTGTAGCTCAGCGTGCAGTCGTAGCTGGTTGGTTATCTTTACCAGAAGAAACAACCCATATGACAAGCTTTTCTGGTATAATTAACGATCAAGCCAACTGAGTACGGGACATTTTCAGTAGCAACAATGTCTGTGTAAGAACGTCGAAAGGATGGTTTAAACTCATTTGGCAAATTTGTCTTTTTGGTCATTTTTGGATTCGTTTTTATTTCTGAATTTGAATTTGTTGTTTTATTTGGCTTAAACATCAAAAATCCTTGGCTGGGGCCAGGAGAAGACTAAGGTTCAGATTAGACTTTGTCCCTTTAAAGGCAGTTATCCACTTTTCAGAGAACTTGATATAAATTCCTTTGATAGCTGTGAAGGTCTTTGGAGCAATGTTGCCCTCCTGACATCTTTTTTTTAAACACTGTTTTTATATACGTAAAAGAGTTTAAATTATTTTCTTATCTTTCTTTTTGTATTTGCAGTTGTTTTTTTTTTTTGTCGTGGGCCATTTTAATAATAATAAAAAAGCCAACCTCAGTTTTTTTTTAATTTTTTATATGAAATGTTTCTCAAGCACCTGTAAAATTGCAGTACATATTTCTTCTTCTTTAAATAGTCATTAGATGCTCTGTTTTGAAGCCAGAAAGCATTATATCCAAGATAACTTTCAGATCCAGCTAATTCTGGCATGAATCTCACAGCTTCAAGGCTACTGGACCTCATTATGGGTTGACATAAATTTTTACTCAGTTTTAAGGTCACTTGCTCCATCATCTTTGTGTGAAGATTAGAGAATACAGACCAAGGCCGAGGTTGTCATGGCACATACCAGCTTGAAATTGCTGTTGCTGTGAAATATGAACTCTGGTGCTGAATATTTACAGCATGAGCTGACCTGTGCTGGTGGGCCAACTATAATCCATGGACTGGTAAACCCACTCTGAACTGAAGTTGTCTTTGATCTGAGCTGATTGCAAACGTTCTCAGAGATGGAAAAAATAACAAAAAAACCAAGGATGAGAGAATAAAATCTTGGCTGCTTTCCTGGGAGCCTACTTCATTTTAAACTGATTAAAATGGACATCAGATACGTTTGTTTTGAGGGAACATAATACACCAGGGAAGCGCACGTATTAGAGTCAAAGGTCAGACTGAATAAAGGTAGTTTTACACAAATATTTGTGATGTTATGATGGTAGAGACATACATATTGACGTAGAAAATGAGGGAGTGTGTAGACACTATCTCATGATCATGGTTGTCTTTATATTCACAGAAGAACCTCTCACTACACTTGCTGAGGCTCAACATAAATCTGCCTCAAATATCTTTGTTTTTTTGTTTTTTTTGTCCCCTCAGGAATGAATAGAGCAGCATTTTTAGTGGAATGAACAAGGATTTACCTCGGTGGAGATTAGGTTTTTGAAGCACATTCACCCCTAATTATAGAAAGGAAATTCCATTTTCACAGCTAAATGTGCATGTTTACAGTACCATATGTGCTGGAGCCTGGTTACGCTAGTCTTTTCAGTCATTTCCATTTTGAATTAATCCAAAGATACATGATAATGAAAATTCCTCAGACATTTATACTCAGGTCAAGTTGCTCAATCGTGTTTTCCACGTATGAAAGAATGTCATTTAAAAAAAAAAAAAACAGAAAAGAAAATCAGCCCCTGGGGATTCTGTGTGGCCACAGTTGACCGAGTCACAGACAAAATAAATAATGGAGTGAAGTTCAAAGTGGCTTCCAGAGAACAGGGCTATCAGAAAAAATAAGACTTTAATTGTTTCCAGTCTGCAGACGGAGCTGTGTTGACTTTAGGATAGCGCAGGTGATCGTCACACCGCTGGATCACCTTCAAAGGGAACAAATCTCTTATCAACAAATTTATGTTTTGTCTGTTTAAATTTCATTGCATGCACACTTGACTTCGAGCCAGGGCAGATCGTTTTAGAGGAGGGAGGAGGACTGAGAAGGAGAGAGGCCTTTTGGGGAGTGCTTAAGCCGAGCATGTGTCTCTGTGTCATCATCTGGATATTTTCCAGTTGCCTCTGTTTTTTTTTCTTTAGAGAAGGTGCACCAGGCCAGAGCATGAAATACTGGATGATGTGGTCTTGGCTGCAGACCCGTGCAATGATAGCAGCCTGTTTAGTTCTCACATATGGAGATTTATAAGCCCTAAACAATGTGTGTTTATGTTTGACCAATGTTTGCATACACTGGTTAAACGTACTTATTATAATTTTTGTTCTCTTAAAACCTCTCTTCCTTTTTTTTTTGTTTTCTTGCAGTTACTGCGTGTACCTGCGGGTGAAGCAGGCCAGTCCAGCATGTAAACTCAAGCTGTGGAGCTCTCAGCTGGTGAGAGAAAGGCTGGTCTGTGCAGAATGTCAGGGCGATGCCATGTCAAAGTCAGATCGCTGCGGAGGTGATGGCCTGGAGAACATCAGGTAGAAAAAGAAATAAAAATGTTCACGCATTAATTCCTGACAGTTTGGCTTTCAGTGGGTCACTTTTAATGAGGCTTTAGAAGACGGTCGGGAGAAAAGAGTTGTGGTGAACACACAATGCACGATTCATTTTCCCTCTTGGAAATCAAAACACAAATTTTCTATTATTTACTTAAATACAGAGTAAAAGTGGAGTTTGTTGAATAGATGACAGTTGATGTAAACCTTTGGGATGAAAAAGCAACTCCTGCTCCCAAAAGAAGAATCGTCTTCACCTCCGATAGTGGATCACATGCAAATTGTAATGGTTTTTAAACTTCAGCAGACATCTTAATAAGTATAAATGCTGTTTAAGGGTTTTGCGAGAGGCACTACTGAGTATGAAAATGAAGATAATAAGACATTAGAGTCAAAGATTTTTACAGAAATGTATTTATATATCATAAAAAAGTTTAAAAAATACAGTAAAGCATCCCTGAAATAACCATTTTTTATGTTTGAGCAAAAAACAGAAAACAAGTGGTTACAAAAACTTTATAAAGAATTAATTGATAAAATTATTTACTTACTTATATTTTAATATTATCAAACTTCTGCTTTTAATTATCCTTATTATAATTATTACAAGTATTACTCTGTTTGAGTCTCCAGTTATAACAGAAACATCATTATGTTAATTTGCATTTGCATATTCCTTGAACCTTGGGTATCAATTCAATGTTTTGTTATTCACTTATTATCAAAAATACATCAGATCTTTCTTCAAAGGATATCTCTGGTATCTGCTTCATCTATATCATCAGAATATTGTCAAACGTACCACTGCTGATGCTAAAGTCCACTACCTTCCCTCATATACGAGCGTTGGTTGCAGCACTTTTTTCATTGGTCCTTCTTTTACCCGTAGAACCTTCTGGACAGCAGCTTCGGCCCCAGGATGTCATGGTTCCTGGGTACGAGAGCTGTCTTCCGAGCGCTGCCGTTGTCCTCCCTATTCGATCCTCTTTGTTTGAGCCGACGTGCGTCTCTCGGACATCCACATGTAAGGACGTTATTACCCTCAGAGCTTCTTGCTGACTGCGGGAAGCCCTGCCAGCCAAGCCAGACCCTCCTGATCCAGAGTCCTGGATGGGTAACTCAAGGATATCAGCTACATCCTGCCACTTTTCCCTCTCACCTCATACTCTGAACTGTATACCCGATTATTAAGCACACAGAATTTCATGCGTTTAACTTTTACAGCCACAGTAATGTATGTTTCTCCTCCAAGCACAGCAACACGTGCATTTCTTTTTACCTCTGAATCTTTGCTATCTACCTCCATCAATGCAAGTGCATCTGCTTATGCCTAATGTATAAAAAATATATAAATATATTATTTTGCTTCATACATTTTCTACTTATGACTGTTTACGTGTAATGCATATGTGTCTACATAGCTATACCTATTTGTAACCATTATGAGACGGACGTTGCTGCCCTTTAATTCAAATTCCGGTCCAAAAAGTTCTGAATCATCAGTAGGTTTGAGATGGCGAAAACTGGTTCGTCCCAGCTGCATCCTTTGCCTCGAAACCCTGAGTTAATATATTTGTGTTTTGCAGTTTTGTTCCTACAAATATGAAAACATTTCCAGCAGCAACGTGATGATTCCCAGCCACTGTTATATTTAATAGTATAGCATGACTCACAGCTGATGTCTGTTTCATAGACCTGGAATTGTTTGAGAGGCAGTAGAGCTATGTTAGAAAAATTCATACTGGTTCTCTCTGTCCTCTGCGTTTGAGGCAGAAAAAGAAAAGCTTTAAAGGCTGTTTTGCCTCACAGCCTGCCCTCCTCACAGGGGAGTTTCATCAGCAGAGCATCCTCCAATATAAATACCGCTTACAGCCAAGTTACTCACGTATTATTGATTACCAGAAACTCCTCCCAGTGCTCCCCACAGCTTCTTGCTTTCTTCTCTGACATAGTGTTTTCTTTAAAGGAACAGCTTTGCCTTTCTGACTTAAAAACAAAAAGCCAGCTGGCTTAAATGTCTCTGTTGCAGCTGGTTTAGGAGAGGAGGACAGGTGAGGTATCAGTCAAGTAGTTTTCTGTCTGGACTCTCCCATGCCTGTTTTTTTTTTTGTGTGTGTGTGTGTTTATTTATTTTAAAACAAGTGCAGCACATCATATTCTGTACACTGTCCATTAGTGAAAATAAACAACTCCACTCTCATTTCTTCCACTCTTGTCGTATCTTACAGCTGTCTGCGTTCATAACATTTTCCTTTTCAGACACCGTCATTAGCATTTCTGACTTAAACCACAGTCCTTCTGTTTGACTGGTTTTTACATGCAGCAGTTCACAGTTAAAAGAAAAGCAAAGTTTGAAATATTTATTACAGTTCAAATATGTAACCGTGAACATGTCATTGTTGCATTCTTGAGATTTTTGCCTGGTGTGTAAATGTCCCGAAGATGAGGACAATAGCAACTAATGTATGTAATCATGTTTTTTTGCTACATTTTCTTTTCGCAATTGTGTTATATAAGTGACAAAACATGACCTGTGGGCAGATGGAAGATGAAACATGAGGACAAGAAGCTCTTGCGTCATGTCTTTGTACATCTGCTAATGTTTTTTTGGTGATGTCGCTGACTGGACATGGAGGAGGATGTTTCAGCTGTAATCCTGCCACTGAAAGGTACATAACTCTTTGTGTTTATAAAGGCTGTATTCATTGTTGTAGCTGACAGTTTTCACCACATTTTGCCAGCTACATGTCACGCTAACAGCACCAATTAAAGCACAAGCCCTGGAGCGTCTTTGCTTTCCATATGTGTTGTTTGAAGAACTCAACTCATCACTCCTATTTTCATCCTTTTATGGAACGGCAGCACAATCAGTATGTCAGCAGAGATGCCCGCAGCAGCATGACGGCTGACGCTAAGGATGCATTTAATCTCATGTAACCACCTATTTGTGTTTCATTTTGATACAATATTCAGAATAATAAATAACTGAAATGCGTTTTTTTGTTTTCTTGGGATCACAAATGAGTCCTTTAAAAGAAATTCTTCATTTGCTTGTTTTATGGAGTTCATCTCAAAGATACTTGACCTTCCACTCTTTAATTAATCTCTCCAGCTGACCTCCCTCCTTTATCTGCTCTCCTCCCTTCATCCTCTCCCCAGCCCTCCACCAGACTCGGCCTTCGTCAGCACAACTCTTTATTTTGTCTCACTACAACAGTGGCAATAGAGTGCCGTCAGCCTGATAGTCCATCCCCTCATCTCTACTGCCCCTGCTGCTAACCCGCTTTCTAAAGAGCAGGAAGACCCATCTCTGGCCCGGTGCCTGATGGGCTCCGACAGCAGTGTGTTCTGGGATTACAGTTGCTGAAAAGGGGGGCATTCCACCACTGGCGGCTTTTGTCAAAGCATGAGCACTGTTTGCTTTTGACAAGACAGCTGTTCAAAGCCCTCCAAGCCTACATGTATGGTGTGAAGGCAAAGAAGCCAGAGGTGACTTCTGTTTAGTGGTGGTATCAGTGGACGTGTGATGGAACCTTGACCTCAAGGCCTCATCTTCAGCATTTTTCATTAAACCTGCAAATTGACTGACTCATCTCAGCATTTTGTCCTTTCGTTGGACGCCACTATGATAACGATAAAACAGGGACACGTTTGCGACATATGAGGTATCATTTACCTATCGAGAGATGTGGCCCTGGGGTCAAGGACTTCCGTGTCCTATCATAGAGTCGTAAAAGGAGGAGAAAGGAGAGAGGTGTCGATAATCAGAAGGACAGAAAAACATAAATTATGTGCAAAATGGCTATGTTATGACACAAAACTGCCACAAAGAGAATTTAATAGTCATAAAAAGATAGCAAATATCCATATTTTGACATAAAATGACCTTAATTTGAAAAACATCCACAGTGTGTCACATGACAACATCACAGATGTATCAAAATAGGGTTAGAACAAAAAAAGTAAAATGACCCAAATATGACTCTAAAACGCCTTAAATCAGATGCTAATGACGGCAAAGAGATGCAAATGTGACCAATAATGACCACAAAATAACCAGGTGAAGGTACGGATTTACTGCAAAGAAATGTAAATGTCCAAAAAATGGCACAAGCAGAACAAAATGAAGCACAGAAGGGCAAGAGAATAAAGACCTGTAACTGCGCCACCAAGTTACAACAGTGAGATTCAAAACACTCAACATGATACACAAAATGACCAAAATAGTGCATAAAAACGATGATAAATGATGTAAAACATTATACATATGTGGAAACACTCAAGTAGAGATACAACATGGAGCATTTACATGATGGGCGGATATTCTGCACCGCTGTCTGCCAGGGGTCTCGCTCCTCTGTGGGGAGACTGGTCAGCTTTTCTGAGTCCCTGCTGAGGAGCAAAGACCATCCATACTCTTACACCCTTTCAGCCCTGCACCACAAAGATTTGTTCAAATTCATTTTAAAGTTCCCTGAATCAATTCTCTCTCCTCACTCCATAAAAAGGTGAAAGTCTGAACATACAAACTTTTTTTTTTAACCTACACGTGCAACAAAAATGCCTTTTCGTCCAGATATGTAAAGACCTTCCTTAGTTGGGACCCTATATTGCTGGTACCCCTATTTTCCCCTCTGTGTCGCCCCCAAATTGTGCATAGCTTAAATGTGGTCAGGAAGCATGTACTGTAATTATCAAGTCATTCTAATGAATGCTTGTTGTGCCTGTAGGAGCAGCTGGTCCATCACAGAGGAATGATAATGAATGGACGCCTCAACATGAGGACATGAGCTAGACACGGTAGTGCAGATGGTCCACAATGCAGCCAGTAAACGCTCACGCATCATCAGATGATAGTAATAATTAAGAAAAAAAAAAAAAGATCAGCCGATGTGTACCACTACAAGGCAGTTTCACTAAATATCTCTGCTCCAGTAAGAACGGCATTTACTTAAAACTGTTTCACTCTTCAAAGACAGAAATGAGATGTAAAAAAAGTACATATTCCACTTTGATCTTGGGTTATCAACCTCTTATGTTTTTGTTACAGAAAAATCAAGATCTGCTAAGTAAACACACAATTAAGGATGATTAAAAATTACAGTTTTTTTTTTTTTTTAAACTCTGGTTGCTCAAATATCATCTTTGAAATTTAGCGCAACCTTGTGGTGATTTTGACTCCCTGCTCCATCAAACTACAAACTGGAACACCCCAGTCCTCGAATCAATGTTTTATTGGGTAAACTGGTTTGATTATGTGCATTGAAAAAAACAGGACATTAAAGAGGTGAATGACACTTGTAGAATACAGAGCAACTTTCACATTTGAGCATCTTTGGCATCAGCTTGTAGCCTTCATCAGGGTCATCATAAGTCATCCAGTACCAGTAGTTAAATAGAACAACTATGAAACTACAGAAAAATATATCAACTGACCAGATTCACCCAAATAGATACGTTAACCAAGAGGCACTGATTTCAAACTCATTATTCTACCAGGTTTGACCAAAAAGTACCCTAAACCAAGATAGTGTATCCATGTGACATCACTGATAAACCTCTAAAGAGCTTTAAACTACAAGTATAAATTACAATGGATCATACTAAAAACCACTTAGTCAGTGTTTTTCAGAGTATGTCTAACCTTTTACTTTTCTGTTCCTTACGTGGACCATTTAGCTGCTGAATCGCAATGGTCAAATAGTAATTGTTCTGTAGATTACAAGAATTACAGGAGGACTTGTTCTTTTTTCTTTCTTTTTTATATCGGTGCACCTTGTACATTGGTGAGGTTGTGCCAAAAACTAAATGAACATTCGCTTACTATTGATTACTTAGTAAAGACCTGTGATTAACACCCCCCCTAAAAAAGAAAGGAAAGAAAAGAAACATAATGATGGCTCTTCAACTCATAAATGTAACCATGGAAGGACAATTCACATTACGATTTTGATAGAGGAATATTCAATCATTTTATGTACAAAATCAGCTTGTTAGCATCATTCCGGCTGTACAATTATTCCTCCAGTCTCACATTGCAGCGATGAATAAAAGTATTTAACAAAAGTAACCATTTCTGTAAAGCCAGAGACAACAGTGGAGAACATACAAATTCTGAGAATAACTAACTTATGGGAAGATGTGCCAGCTGAGATAAAATAATGGCACAAGTCCCGTGACTTTTTGCTGCTGTGAATACATATATACACACAAACAAATGACGTCTAAGGCAAATGTGATCTCAGCAAGGCTTGCTGCTTGTGTTTTTCATATTTGTAGTGGCAGGTTCAGGAATCACTGTCAGTTGACATGAGGATTATGCAAATACAACAGGGGGAAAAAGAAATGTGTCTCTTTTTTTGCCCACTGTTATATATATATATATATATATATATATATATATACACACACATACATATATCTTTCTCATTTGACAAACAATCATTAATGTTCTCACATTCCAAATTAACTGGTTTCTAATTAGGAAATACAAACATCAATAATAGCAAACGAAAAGAGAAAAGCAGGCCAAACATGGAAAGAGTTCAATGTATCAGATAAAGTAATTGCATGATTGAATTAGATGATGAAAATAAAAATAAGGCATGCTTTATTCAACAAAGGCCAGGATGAAGGGCCGTGTGGGCATGACCTGTTGCCAGTTTTTGTCTACTATAAGATGACTCCAGGTGAGTCCTACTTGAGATTTTTCATCTGTTGGTTTGTTTTATGGATCTTCAGATCCATCTTGTCCACTTTGTTCATTAGAGAATCAAGGGAGTCGTCCTGGTCCTCAATTTCAGACTGGAGACCAAGTCCGAGGTTCTTCAGTCTTCTTAAGCCATCGGACATCTCATCTACGTCATTCACATCAGATGTTAGATAAATGCATCTCATTCTACTAATTATTTTTAAACTCTAACATCAATAAAATCAAATAGGAATATACATCACTTCTAGATCCTCCAATGTATACTTTAAAATTATAGAATAAGAAGTTGAAGTAATTGTCAGCACCTGCATTGTTCATCTGAGGTTAAATTTATCCACTTATACAGAACTGATACAATATGATGCAGGATTAACAAGATTATCTAAACATTAATATCCTAGTATACAATAATAAAAATGCACATTTTGAGATAAGCAGAAGAAAGAATGAATGAAACAAAATATTTACCCAAATTGTTGTCAAGGGTCTGGTGAGCCTCTTTGAGGAATCTGTTCTGAGAGTGTCCATTCTGTCTAGATGAGCCGTCATCCATCGACGCAGAAGCTCCAAAACCTGCAACAAAGGATTCACAAATTGGGTGAGCCAGTTTGTGGTGTATTACACAAAGGTTACTGTGCCAAGTCTTACCTCCCGTATCCAGCTTTCTTAAGTTTGGGTGGCTGGCCTGGTACTTGTCTTCATACTGGCTGCTGCTTGATATGGCACTCTGTAATCTGGGGGAATGCGGAAGGTCTTATTTAGCCATTTAGAGGAAGACAAACACTAAAATATAGCACAAATAAAACATAAAATAAAAAGTTTTGCTATTTTTTTTTAATTATTTACCTTTTTTAAATTAAACATTATCTTGCACTCGGTCAATAAAAATGCACGGAATGTTCAGAGGATGACAAAAAAAAAGTTGGACAGGTGGAATATGCTTTGCTGAGCATGGGTGTCGGGGCCCCTGGACCCAATCAGGGGTCCACTGGCTACCAATCAGGGCCTTTATGGATGACCTGATGGTCACCACAGTGTCTAGACCAGGATTCAGATGGATCCTGTGAGGGCTGGAAAAGCTTATTCAGTGGGCACGTTTGAGTTTTAAACCAGCCAAGTCCAGATCACTAGTGAAGAAGAAGGGCAAGGTTACAGACAGGTTCCGATTCAGCATCGAAGGGAAGCAAATACCAACCACCTCTTAGAGGCCAGTGAAGAGCCAGGGCAAGATGTTTGACAGCAGCCTCAAGGACTCCTCATCGGTTCAATCCACGTGCCAGGAACTGGACAGCTGGCTAAGATCGAGTCGACAGATCCAGCCTCCCAAGCATGGAAAGCATATATATACAGTGGTATGCAAACTATCACTATCCTTTATAAATCATTGGTCGTCTGGATAAGAAATTTCAGTTAAATCTATCATATAGGAGACAAAGACAGTGATATTTCAGAAGTGAAATAAAGTTTATATGATTCATGGAAAGTGTGCAAGAATTAGGCATGTGCATAAACTTAGGCACCCTCGTCATTTTCTTGATTTCAATACCTTCAGCATTAATTATTAGAACTCAAAATTGGTTTGGTAACCTCAGTGACCCTCGACCTCCATACACAGGTGAATCCAATCATGAGAAAGTATTTAAAGGAGGCCAATTGTGTTTCTCCTCTTTGCACCTTCTCTAAAGATGGCAACATGGGAGCCTCGAAACAACTCTCTGATGACCTGAAAACAATGATTGTTGAACATCATGGTTTAGGGGAAGGATACAGAAAGATGTCTCAGAGATTTAAGCTCTCAGTTTCAACTGTGAGGAAACTTGTGAGGAATTGGAAGATCAGAGGCACAGTTCTAGTTAAGGCCCGAAGTGGCAGACCAAGAAAAATCTCAGATAAACAGAGGCACAGGATGGTGAGAACAGTCACAGTCAACCCACAGACCAGCTCCAATGACCTATAACATCATCTTTCTGCAGGTGGTGTCACTGTGCATCATTCAACTATTCAGCGCAGTTTACACAAGGAGATGCTGTATGGATGAGCAATGTGGCCTTTACTCTGCACATGTCACAAATGGTGTCGCTTGAGGTATGCTAAAGCACATTTGGACAAGCCAGCTTCATTTTGGAATAAGGTGCTGTGGACTGATGAAACTAAAATAGTTATTTGGGCAAAACAAGGCGTGTTATGCATGGCGGAAAAACAGCACAGCATTCCAAGAAAAACACTTGCTACCTACAGTAACATTTGAGGCTCACATGGATTCTACTCAGTATCAGCAGACTCTGGAGAACAATGTCCAGGAAACAATGAAAGTTGAAGTTGCGCCGGGGCTGGATCTTTCAACAAGACAACAAACCCTAAACACTGCTCAAAATCTACTAGGCATTCATGCAGAGGAACAGTGGAGGACGAAGAGGAAGTACAACGTTCTGGAATGGCCATCTCAGTACCCAGACCTGAATATTGTGGTGTAATTTAAAGTGGGCTGTCCATGCTCGGAAACCATCAAACCTGACTGAACTGGAGATGTTTTGTAAAGAAGAATGGTCCAAAATACCTTCTGCCAGAATCCAGACTCTAATCGGAAGCTATAGAATGTGTTTAGGGGCTGTTATTTCTGCAAAAGGAGATTGCACAAAATATAGAGTTAATTTTTCTTTTGTGGTGCCTAAATTTATGCACATGCCTAATTTTGTTTAAATAATTCTTGCACACTTTCCATGAATCATATAAACTTTATTTCACTTCTCAGATATCACATTGTTTGTCTCCTATGTGATATACAGTATTTAACTGAAATTTCTTATCAAGACAACCAATGATTTATAAAGGAAAATGATGCCCAAATGTTTGCATACCACTGTATATATATATTACCAGCATGGTATTCTGCCAAGGATACTATGGCCGCTATTTGTCTATGAGGTCCCCATGTCCACCGTGAAGACGTTGGAGAGGAAGGTCAGCAGCTGTCTCAGGAGATAGTTTGGGTTGCCCAGAGGACTCAGTAACATCGCCCTCTAGGGGAACAGTACGAAGCTCCGGTTGCCCCTGAAGTCTCTGGAAGAAGAATTCAGAGTCACACAGACTCGAGAGGTGATGATGTACAGAGACTCAAGAGACCCAAAGGTGGCCCAGGCTGGAGTGGTGGGGAAGATGAGAAGGAAGTGTAGTGCCAAGGCTGTTTTGCTGGATGCAGAGCCCCGGCTGCGCCAAAATGATCTGGTGGGAGTGGTGGCTCATGGCAGAGGGGGCAAGGAGAAGAAGAAGCGGAGGCAGATTCAGGAGGAGGTGAGGGCTGCAGTGGAGGCTAGGAAGATCAAGTAGAGCAGTTGGTCTGAGGCAACAAGGGGTCTGGATAAGGTGGGCACAGGCAATGGACCAGAAAGTCACCTGGATGGACCTATGGCAGGCGGAGCGACACCGCATCATCGTCCTGATTTGGGCAGTGTATGATGTCCTGCCTAACTCAGCAAACCTCTTCACCTGGAGAAAGGTGGAGACCCCAAACTGCTTTTTGTGCTCAGCAAGGGGAACGTTGGAGCACATCCTGAGCTCCTGCCCAAATGCTCTCCGTGAGGGCCATTACACCTGGCGCCATAACCAGGTGCTGAAACTGATTGCTGGAGCCATTAGCAAAGGTATCAGCAGCTGCAGCCGAGTGTGAAACACCACCAGTGTGATAGCTTTTGTCAAGGCAGGAGTGCAGCCAAGGCCAGGACACAAGACTGTGGCAGCAGGGATTCTGTCATCAGCCTGGGACTGGCAGCTCTTAGTATACCAGGAGAAAAAGCTGGGATTCCCGCAACACATCATCAGCACCACTTTGAGGCCAGATATGCTGCTGGCTACCAAGAACATCCTTATCATGGAGCTGATGGTGCCATGGGAAGACCGCTTGGAGGAGGCTCATGAAAGGAAGAGGACCAAATATAAACATCTAGTTATCAGCTGTTGAGAGCAGGGCTGCAAGGTGAAGTGTATGCCCACTGACGTAGGCTGTAGCGGATTTGTGGGTCAATCACCCCACAGAGCCCTCAGTGTACTGGGCATCACAGGAGGAGCAAGGATCAGGGCCATCAAGAACATCACTGAGGCAGCTGAGGAAGCCTTGAGATGACTCTGGATCTGGCAAGAAGGTCCATGGGCACAAGCGAATGCCACCTAAGTCATACTGCCGTGTGTTCAGCCGTGTTGTCGTCGACTAGAAGAGGTTGCATGATGTTGTGAGACCCGAAACACCTGATGACACCAGGTTACATCACTGATGATGTGTTCAGGAGCATCAGAAGATGTATGCAAGAACTGCTGGTTTATGTTTTCACTATGTAAAGTTAATTTGTATGTATGTATTATAAAGGCTGGGTAAAGTTGCATAAATAAACCATCTTAGTATCCCTTTGTGTCACCCTTCCCTTTCAAGATTGAAGAAAAAAACATTAGTAACCACTAAAATCAGAAATTGTGGTGGGACTGCTGCTACTGCCCATCTCTGGTGACAGATTTTAGTTAGTACATTCTGGTACAGAGACATGCAAAATACTCAATTCCTTTTTTTATTTTTAGCTGATGAATGGGTAAAGTAATAGCTTCATCAAAAACTATTAAGTATTTGTAGCTAGGATGGCCACTTCAAGAAAGCGGTGGTCTATTTCATTAGAACCAGTCAAGTAAGTTCACAAATTCACAAATTTCAAACAAATTATAAACGATCTTCTCTTTTAAAAATAAATAATAATAATTGCCTTCAGTATTATTTCCAGTATTTTAAATGACACTGTATCCAGACAGGTGAGTGATACAGAGAACACATTTCTCCTGCTTTATCCTGTCTGCGCTGACACCCAATAAATTTAGTATGAATTTAGAATTCCTGTCATCACATACGGAGCCCTTAATGACCAAGCTCTGTCTTATCTTAAATATGCCATTGCACCCCATCATCTCATAATAGCTCTACTTCCTCTGAAAGAAGGCTTATTAGTTGTTCCCAGAATTACCAGGACTACAATGAGAAACATATATTTCAGTTTTCAGTCTTCCAGATAGGTGTGAGACACACCAACCCTCTGTGTTTTTACGACTTGGCGCAAGGTATAGTGCTTAATTCGACTCAAAAATCTTTGGAAGCAATATTTATTTTAGTACAATGCTTTTTTTTTTTTTTATAAAATGTGTTTAATTCCAACAAATCCTTGGCTGACTTAAGTATCAATAATATTGAAATTTTCTGGATGTGGAAAACATCTGTCAAACACCAGCAGAACGTGAAACTTACTTGTCATTGGTCTGGTAGGTGTTTGGCTCTTCAGGTGGTGGCTTTGTCTCTGGTTTGCCCTTGAAGTAATTGACGAGTCCACCCCACACACTTTTGATGCTGTTAATGTGCTTCTGGCTAGTCTTCAGGTCCTGATCCATGTTGTCCAACATCTTGTCTGTTCTCCTGAGAGCTTCACCCTGTCGCACCAGCTCCTACACAGACAAATACAAACAAAAACATGACTGACTGTCTCCCTCACTGAGACAACAAGCCTGATTAGAGTTGCATACCTCAGCCGTTTCCACACCCATCTTTTCTGATTCATAGATGAGGCCAATGGAACGGTAACTGCTGTCCACAGCAGACTGAGCTGTGCGCATCACCTCCTGTTGAAGGTATCTCTGCTTCCTCTCTGCTTCAGTCAAGCTGCTGTCGCTGGGTTCGTTGTTGAAACCTCTACTTTTAGGCTTAAAATCCTCCTCCTCATCATCATCTGCAAATGGGTTATGGGATCTGGGGTAGGCCATCTGTGAAGTAAAAGCAAATAATAAAATAATCTTAAGCTTTCAATGTGTCGTAATCCTTCCAAATCAGAAATGGGCTTTCACCCTCAGTTAGGAAAACAAAACAAAAGAAACTAGACTAAGCAGTGGCTGGAGAAGCTGGTGGGATTGCTGCTACTGCGCATCTTTGAATCCCCCAACTGGGAGACTTTATAGTATTAGTATAGGAATTTGAAGTAAATCCTTAAATGTGTAAACAATACAAAACATAAAACAGAACAAGCTGCTCATCAGCTGTGGATTGTGGAAGAATTCCATGGTCCTGAGTTAAGATTCAGTTAAGCAGCTCTGACCACGAGTCAGTGGTCTAAACGTTGCGTGAAACACTTTGTTGACAATGTAAAACAGGAGGCATTCCTCTAGGCATTCCTGCAAAGACTGGTGTAACATTTGTGTTTCTCAAGCAAATCTGTCAACATACTCAGGAGTTAAAAATAAAATGAGTTATTTTCCCTTTACTTCTGAGATCCTGTTCATTTTATCTTGTAAAGTATAGGTCAGGGGGGCAAGTTTTTGTCATATGGAAAAATTCTTGCAAGAAAAATACAAGTTTCTTGTCTTATGGGTGTTACATTATTGTGTGAGAGAGGAGAGATTTCCCTTGTTTTGATATATTGCTGAGATGTGTTGAGTGAAAACTCTGAGCTCTAGAGCAGATTAAAGGAGAGGTTTCTCCTTTTTAACTTTCAGGCTGCTGCCCTCTGACAGTTTGTCAGTTGCACTCTGGATCAGGAACATTTCTCTATTCACTTCTATGCGGTGTTTTCCCCGATAAACCGGCGATTTCTCAGAAACCATACAGCTGTTCTAACAATCGAACAAACGTTTACCAGTCAAGTTATCGTACAAATAATAATAATAAACAAACTTTAGCGTCAACAAAATTAAAAAACAAAGCAAAAAAAAAGAATTAGTAACAGCCAGTTGAGAGACAACACATGGGGGTTTATATTTTTTATTTACTGATCAATCGAATCGACTTAACTGTGTGAGAACTACATAATAAATATATCTAGAAATAATAATTCTAAATATATAAAACACATGGCGCTAACAACCAGGGCGTAATAATCGTTACTGTCAATATTGTCCTTTTTGAATTAATATTTCACGGTTGTCGGTCGGCTAGTCGAAGACTTTTCTAGAAAGACTGCCTGTACAAAATTATGAAACCACGTCCGCAAACGACGTAACAGCAGCGCGGTGCCATTATAGGCGTTTTCTACCCTCGGAATATATCATTTCTTTAAATGAGACCATAAAATCATGGCAACGATCAATTTAAGAGACAAACCTTCGACCGTTGTTGCTGCTCTATCAGCTGATTGCTAGCGACTCAAGACTTCCTGTCATTTTGGTTACGTCACCGTGTGCTCTCCCAATGGCTCCTGCTGCGCGACAACAACGCATAGGCTAAAAAAAAAAATCCATTAAAATGTACTTAAATTTGACAATACACTAGACAGTTTAGTATGATTTGATTAAATAAAATGTAAAACATTTGTTTTATGATATACTAACGTAACTGTATGCCTTCGTGCGACGCTGAAGTTAGCGTCCGACTTACCAGAAAACTAAAGGGCCATTCCACTACATTTTACAGCAATAAGATTGTTCAATAACGGGTCAGATCTAAAATCTTAATAAATAGACTGCTCAAACCTGGTTTAAATTATGTTTTATATGGAAATTAAAATATTAAACAGATTCTGATTGGTGAAATTTTTACTTTATTTGGAAAATGAAAATTAGTCCCAATTTTCTCCTTTCCTAACAGTCAGACCACCTTACACCAGGTCCCGATCAAAACCCACAAAATTCAGACTGCTCAAATCTGGGTTAAATTATCTCTAGCAGTCTTGTTTTTTTTTTTGTTGTTGTTTTTTTTTTTTATGGGGGCCTTGTTTAAGTGGTCTGACTGTCAAAAAGGGAGGAAAATATGCCTATTTTTCATTTTCACAAATAAAAAGAATCGTTTCGGAATCAGAAATTGTGTTAAATGTATTCATTTCTATTTAAGAAATAATTTACTCCAGGCTTTAGTAGTGTACGCGTGGTGGTTTCTGATCTATGGCGCTTTAGTCTTCTGACTAATCGGAAGCTAACTTCAGCGACATTGTCTTTCGCTGAGAATGTCCCTTTGGAGTGGCCGTACTGCGGCTGCACCAGTTGCCGCTGTTCGCCTGGTTCGTCTGCCTGCTGGCTGGATGTGGTTGTAAACATGTCTGTAATGGGAGGTGGTACGAGAGGGTTTTATTTCAACACAGTTCTGTCGCTGTCTCGCTCGTTAGCTGCCCACCGTCCCGCGCCTGTCGAAAAGGTGAGGAAAGAATCGACCGACTGTCTCCACTTGTTAAATTTGCTTTAATTGGTCAAGTTGGCAACGACAGGCAGTAGTGTTGTTCGGGGTGTTGCTCCGCTTCCGCACAGGCGGTGGCTTATTTTGATAACAGATGTGACAGTCAAACTATTGTTTAATGATCAGGGCCCATATTTAGGAGGTATGTTGGGTCTTCACATTAGTGTTTTCTCAGTTACACAGGGGGAAAAAAGCGATGCGGAGGAAAGTGGCGTCGCAGCTTGTGAGGTGCCTGTTACTGCATCATACGGGCAGACTAGTGAGGCTTGATGAGCACTGCAGTCAAACAGGTTATGACTGAGAAGAGTTCATTGTATGCTCAGAGTGGCAAGACATTTATCTACCTGTTGAAACCTAGCCATGTATGTTGAGGTCTAACAGGAAGCTTTTTTTTCTCCTCCCGTTGGCAAAGATGAATGCATTTGACAAAGGAATAAATTACATCTGATGGAGTTTCAAACAAAACCTAACGAGGGAAACTTCAATACATCATTGGCAGCCTTAGCGAACATCGTGTGATGACACATACAAATGAGTTGCATAATTCCCTGTATATTGAGCTGTACTGAAGGCTGTGTGTCTGTATGTCAATTTATCTTGGTATCCAATGGGAGCATAAACGTCTGGTCCCCATGCATGCAGGAGACCCTTTTACTTAAGGGACTCATGTGTGCAGCTGAGGATAATGTGGGGTTCAGTATCTTGGCCAAGTGGACTTTGACATGTCAGCTAAGGGACTGGTGCAGCAACCTTATGACTGCAAGCACACACGATGGTGAGAGTAGTACAAGTTGAAAATGCATGCACAGAAATCATAAGCAGCCCTGCGATGGACTGGCAGCCTGCTCACCCTTGCCTTTTACCTGATAATGGGTAGAATGGATGGGGGAAAAAAATTACAAGGTTTATACAAAAAGCAATGCGTCATTTCTTGACTCAGTTTAAGACCAAAGTTAAGTGTTGGAAGAATATCGAAATATTTTTCAATCAAAACTGTGCAACTAGAAATAGCTGGATCATGGATGAGATAAATATTCAAATGATATGCACATTACAAGCCTGGACTGTCATATAAAATGAGTTTATGTTTGTACAGTGTCCCAACTTTTCTTTGGAATTGAGGTGGTAGATAAATTTAAAAATTACATTTATCCTCTTCTAGATCCAGAAACTACAATGTATGTGTCCAGTGGAATCCCGGGGTGTGTTCACTTTAGATGTGCGTCGCAGAGATGCTGTCATTGCATTGGCTGTGTTTCTGGTGGAGTCTGGCTTACAGGTGGGTAGAAAAGGGCTGATAAGTTGACCCGCCTGAACGCAGTAGTCTTATTGTATTTCACAGTGTCTGTGTTGTTAATGTGTTTTATTTATATGTGGTGTATGAACAGCTTAGGTTTTTATGTAACAATGCTGTGAGGAGTTATAATTTAAATGTATTAGTAATACCATATTAAGACTGTTAGTCCTTTTTTTGTCCTGCAGTCTTTCACAGGACTGTGCATACTGCATATCACCACGATAAGCTCATTCCCATAATCTGATTAAGGTGGTGATTAGACATGCCCATGACCATGTAAGCTGCTAACCCCATCACACTGAGACTCGGTGTCAAAAGCTTCTCTTCCCTCTGAGTGTGGGGAAATAACTTTACTTACCTACATTAATGTATCATATCTGATCCAAGTTTAACTGTCAGAATTAATGACAAGCCATAATTTTGAGTTGTCAGAGCCTGTGAGGCAAACAGAAGTGCTGGTAAGTGTATTTGTTTATGGTGTGCAATGATTTGCTTTACTCTGGCAGCACAAAGACATACTTGTTCCCTACTTACTGAGCCTATTGAGAGGGTTGCCACGAGTCCAGTGGATCGAAGAAAGCTTGGGAAAAAAAGGAAAGGGTAAGAGGAATCCTCTTATATGGGGACTATTTGACTTACACTAGCCTCATTTACATAGTTATAGTTAATTATTTACTCTTTTAGCCACTCATTCACTGTCAGCATTGTCTTCATATGTTTTAAGAAATTATTGGTCTATTTTTAACTGCCTCATTTTGACTGCACCCTTCTCTGTTTCTCAGAACTTCTCCCAGTTGCGGAAAACTTCAGCTTCTGTCTAGTAACACTTTTATCAGATGTGGCTCAGAGGGACCCAGACTCACGACAAGAGGTCAGCTGACAAAGTGGTTGTTCTATATTGTTATTTGGTCAGTATGTAATATAGTAATAATAATAATACATTTTATTTCAAGAGCCTTTCAGGTCACTCAAGGACACTGTACAAGATAAAACACAATAAAATAAATAAAAACAACAACAAGAACACATTAAAATTACAGGAAATTAAGTTATTATTTCTTCTGTCTTGTCTAAAGATCTTGAACACCATAACGGAGGTGATGCAGGTATTACAGGAGATGTGCCAAACACCTGATAATCATGACAAAGGTATATAGACATATTCAACATGTATGGTATGTCATGAGCCCTCAGAGTGAAAAAGCTTCATGGTAGCTGTCCTGTCTGCAGTTTTCCTGTGCAGGTATATTGTCCCCAGTCTGCTTGGTATGACTCGAGCATTTGGTCGCTACAGCAACACAGATGAAGCCCTGTTGTCCAAGCTATTCCCCAAAGATTTGCCTCAAGCCCGCTGCGTCACAGAGGAAACGGAGAGTGTTCGGCGCAGATCCTTCAATGACTTCCGTTCAATTCTTCCATCCTCACTGCTCACCGTGTGCCAGAGTGACACTCTGCGCAGACGCACAGGGACTAACCTGGATTCCTCTGCACAGGTTGGTGTATGCGTTATGGATCTGGCTGATATCTAAGTGTATATATATATATTGTGTTCAGGAAAAATCGAGGGATGGTGAAGATTTTTTTTTTTAATTTTCTGGTTTTCTTTCTTTCTTTCTTTCTTTCTTTCTTTCTTTCTTTCTTTCTTTCTTTCTTTCTTTCTTTTTTCTTTGTTAATAAAAAAGAACAAATATAAGAATATATTTTTATTGATTTATTTGCAGTGATTTTTTGTTATGTTTGGTTATTGATTTAATACATGCTCTGTAATGTGCTGGTTTGTTTTTTAGATCTCTACTGATCCAGCAGGCCACTCACCCTGCTCTCCCACAGCTCCTGGTCCACATTACTTTGAAGGTAAAAAGCTGATATGGTTACTTTTTTTTTCACCAGTGCATTCCTTCAACTTTCTCAGGGCGTATTATTGTGTGCCAGTAACTCAATGTAGCGACTTGTACTTGCATATTTGTATGTTTACTTCAGAGCAATCCGGAGCAAGTTTTCAGCTTCGAGATTTTTAGCGATTTTTAGCCCCTGCTGGCGGAGTATTTTATTTTTTTTATGACAGGGACCATTCTGAGGGGTGAACTGTGTTTCTACAAGCCAGTTAATAGAAGCAGGGAGACAGGCAGGTAAAATAGTAAGACTTTAACACAAATTTCAATGTATAAATGTTGTGACGAGCATAAACAGAGATGCATTTGAATGATGGTTAGTGGTACATCCTTGGATTTCTACAGCATCTATGTTTCCAGTATATACACTTCTATGAAGATGTAAAAAAAAAAAAAGAAATGTGCATTTCCAGGGCATTAGTGTGGCTTGCCTGGGAATTACTCTTGTTTCACTTGATCGCTCTCTCCCATTTTCTCTTTTTCACATTCTCTGCCATTACTTTCTTTGGTTTCCTTGTCCCTCTGCCACAATGTTTGTTATACAAAGCTGAGCTTGCTCTGTAAGCTAGTCTCAATTCAATATTGATAACTGAGGAAGTGGTGTAAAGTTATATGCGGCTGTCACAGTGACACGTTGTCCCGGGTTTCAGAGGTCGCTTTGTTGGTTTCTGCGGAGCCCTTTGGTGCAGGGCTGGATGGGATGTGAGAGCTTAATTATAGTTCCTAAGAATAAGCAAATGTTACCTTTTAAAATAATTGAAACTGATATTTTACAATGATAAAGTTCTTTGTGTTCTGCCTTAAGATAAACGGAAACATCGTATGTACAGAAATACGGCAGTCTTTTGCTCAGTTAAAACATTCGCCTGGGGTTATATATTTTATTGCTGGTTCAAACTTATAGTTCCACCATTATCTTTTTTTTTTTTAAGTGACTTTATTAGGTTTAGGCAATTAATAATGGATTTTCTTGTATTTTATTTCCAGTTAACAAAATGTAAACTGTTTAAAGTTGTGTAATTATTCAGCCTTTGGAATTTGTGGCCACACTGGAAGAAATCCAGTGGAGAGACTTCAGTAGAACATGTGTGTGATACTACTGATGTAGTAGTGAGAAATGAAACTTATTTTATGGATTTGAAATGTTACCCCCTGGGTCCCATGAGACACAGTGAACACAGTGCCAGCAATTGTGAATCATGTTTACTCAAGTGAATGATAGTGGTCCCCCATAAGCTGAACAGTGTCCCAGAAGCAACCCTTCACTCCGCTCCACTACAGATATGCACCAAGTCTATTTTGGTGTTCAGCTGCAGCTGAGCCACGTCATTTCAGTTCAAGCTGGCAGGAAGTCAGATGCAAGAATAACATTGATAATCTGGCCTATTTAAAAACAACAAAACAAAGAAACAAAGGAGCATCATATTTCTGTTCATACACTGACATTGCATTAATCTGCGGAGACCACAGGTAAACAAGAAGACGTTAATTTTAGTAGTCAAAAAACATGTTTATAAGGATAACAGCAGAACGGATGAGTCATTGTGAAAGGAAGCCACAGTGTTTGGATGAACTCTTATTACCTTATTATTCTGTCCGTCATGGTAAACTTGTGATCATGCAAATATAATAACCAAATTAACAGTGCTTAGCTTCTGAGATGCTCATGATGGGACCTGAGGTCGTGCTTGCATGGAGCCAAACCACATTGCATCTGGACCATGGGGCTTCCGTGCTCAGTGGGACCCAGGGTTACACAATATGCACTAAAAAAAAAAAAAAGTTACAGCACACACGATGACCTCTTCCTGATGTTTCTTGTCTTCTGGTCCCTTTGCTCACAGGTGCCTATCTTCCAGACAGCAGTGCAGTAGACCCAGAGTACTATTTCTCTGCAGTGAGCTCCAGTTTCTCGGTGTCTCCCCTTTTCACGGGAGAGGGTGAAAATGAGGTGGAGGTGCCTGTTGATCTACTTCGACAACTCCTTGGCATGGTGCGTTATCCTACTACCTCCTCACACCTCACACTGTTGTTAATGTTGCTTCTCGTCTGTGATGTTTTATATTTGTTCTGTGTATGTTTGACCTATAGGTGAAGAAGTTTGTTTCTGATTCCTTTTTGAAAACTCTGGAGGCCACTATGATGGAAGTCACAGAAGTAATTATATATAACCACTGTCTGTGCAAGACATTTTAATTGAAAATTTAAGTATAGGCTTTGAGGCTATTAGTGAAATAATCTTGTCACTGTCTCTCTCTCTCTCTCTCTCTCTCTCTCTCTCTCTCTCTTTTTTAAATTTTGTAAAGTCTAATCCTGGAATCAACCTTTATTACAAAACCTTCAGTGACCCTCTCTATGTGTGTGTATTTAAAATGCTGAGGGACACACTGTACAACATGAAAGGTAAAACACACTATTATGTTTTAAATACAAACAACCTTTTGCTTTCTGTTGTGCAGCTTGTTTCTTTTACACTACTACACTGTGAAACTGTTTTCGTCTTAGCCTTGCAGCCGGCGTTTGTGCGGGAAGTCCATGATTTTGTACTGGAGCAGTTCAGCAGCAGTCAGTCAGAACTGCAGAGGATACTTCATGACACGGGGGGGTTGCCGGGGGAACAGAGTCCCCTCAAGCTTCGTTGCCAAGCCAACGCTGCCTGCGTGGACCTCATGGTTTGGGCTGTCAAAGATGAGCAAGGTGATCAATTGTAATGGAGAGAGAACTGTACAGTGTGTTCAGACGGCATAATCAGAGGGATATTGGACATGCTTATTTGTTCTGCTTGTGTCACTTTTCCTCTTTGGTGGTTCTCTGGCTTTTGTCAGGTGCTGAGAATCTGTGTACTAAGTTGTCAGAGAAGCTGCAGTCGAAAACTTCTAGTAAAGTCATCATTGCTCACATGCCCCTGCTCATCTGTTGCCTGCAGGTATGATACTACACTGATGATCCCTGTGTGATAAAATACTTACCCATCAACATGTCAGAAAGAATGTGTCATGGCATCACAGATTGTTTTCTGTTATTAATTAAATAATTAAAATTTTGATGGATTGTGTTTGCCATTTCAGGGCCTGGGTCGTCTGTGTGAGAGGTTTCCAGTAGTTGCTCACTCTGCCACAACCTCCCTCAGGGATTTCCTGGTGGTTCCTTCCCCTGTTCTTATAAAACTCTACAAATATCACAACCAGTACAGCACAGGTAAACACTGATCGCGTGCACGTCTGAGCTAACATCCAACACTCCTGTCTTCCTCAGCATGCATGGTGTTGTTCGAAAGTATACCATGGCCAAAACAGGGATATTATGATGATTTTTAAGATTTTTATTTGCTCTCATTTTCCACATAAATCATGTTGAAATATTCAATCCTAATTCATAGCTAAAGTGGCCAAAGTTTATATCAAGCATTTACATTTTTATTTATTTGCCCAAAAAAATTCTTGAGGTTTTCAATGTCCTTACAAAATGCAGTTTATCATTTAAGTTTAAAATTGAACCAACTCAAATGAATGTTCATATCAATATAAAGTTTCTTAAAGAATGCAAAGCAGAGCACAATATGATTGTTAACAGGACAAAAGTGGCGTGACTAATTATACAATGGCAAATGTACTAAATCAATAATAGAGCCTCTGTCATCATCTAACTATCCCCCATCACTGATATAAACAGCTACAGACACGGCAGTTGGAGATACAGTTCAATTTGTTAATTTTCTCTGCTTTCCCCTCAAGGTAAAAGCCTTTCCACTGACCATCTTTCAAATTTAAAACACACTCTTTGTATTTGTGTTGCACACAGCCCTTTCTTTTTTCTGTGCAGGATCATATTTTCCTTTTATTTTCTTTAAATTATATTGTGCTTGTATCATTTTTACTTTGTTCTTTTGTCACTTTTTTAAAGGCACAGGAGAAATTAGGATAAATGTGACTAATGAGCATTCTCAGTCTACTATCAACGTACTGTCAAACAGAAAGGACCAGCCTTCCATGTATGAGCAGCTCAGAGATATTTCCATTGATAATATCTGCAGGTCAGATATAAACACACTTGCACAGCTATGATTAGAGATGATATTTGGCTTTTTAAAAATCTGTATACTTAATTTTCATATTTTTGTTCTTCTCCTTCCTCAGATGTCTGAAAGCTGGTTTGACCATGGATCACGTGATAGTAGAGGCCTTCCTGGCCAGTCTGTCTAACCGCCTGTACATTTCGCAGGAGAATGAAAAGTGAGCAAAATTTTCAGTTGGGCCAAAAAAAAAAAAGAATCGGATCATTTAGTTTCTCAGTTTAACAAACTTTTCTCTCTCAGGGATGCTCATCTAATTCCAGATCACACTATTCGTGGGCTGGGCCATATAGCAGTAGCTCTGAGAGACACTCCTAAAGTCATGGAACACATCTTACAAATCCTTCAACAAAAGTTCTGCCAACCTCCGTCACAGCTGGATGTGCTAATTATAGATCAGCTGGGCTGTATGGTCATTACCGGAAACGTAAGTCCAAAGTCACAGTGATTAATATGATTATGGAGCAGCTTGCCGTCATTATTTGATTTCTTTATGAATGAAATGGTTAATAAAAGTTTACACAGCTACTAGGGCTTTGAGAAAACTCCCCACAGATGTTGTCTTTGTTCAAAACATGATGATATAAAAGTAAGTTGTATACTTTTACTTAAATGGGACCAAAGTAATTTTTCCTTTGACCCACATTGGTGGTACTCTGATTGGCTTGCTAGTGTTTGTTTGTTCAGCAGGCTGGGAAAAAAAATGAAGGGATTTAACAAGTTGTCGTTTGACAACCAGTCGTGGAAGTATTAGGCTAAAGTTAAGGACTATAAACTGATCAGTCTTTGTGCTTGTAGTCCTTTAGTGTTCATTGATGTCACACAACGGGGTTTTTTGGTCCAGCGTTACCATTTTGTAGGTCAAGCTTCACAGTACAGCGCCAGTTATAGATTCATTCTAGTGCAGTTGTGTGTTCAAGAGTTACCAATATTAGTCATTAGAAATGGACAACATTCAAACCGCATGAGAAGGCAAAAGAAAGAAATACTTGATGCCCCGTCTAAATCTTATGTTTATGGTGTGAGCGTACTAACTGAATATGGATTTTAGTCTCAAAAAGCTTGTTTTAAAAGTGACGCTCCCTACTCTCACTGTCTGTACAGTGTTTATGAATGAACCGCTTGACCTTCAGAGTGCCGGAAATGCTTATAACTCGAAAGTTGTGACATCACGTGAAAACTATCTATTTCATGCCCCCCACCCCTCTTCTGTCTTCTTATCTTGTAGCAATACATCTACCAGGAGGTGTGGAATCTGTTCCAGCAGATCAGTGTAAAAGCCAGTTCAGTGGTCTACTCAGCCACCAAAGACTACAGGGATCATGGTTACAGGTCAGCATCTGCTCTCACGGTGCACATTTTAATATCAAATAGACATGGAAACTACTCTGATATAAGCGTACTAAATGGGGGATGGCTTAGCTATCATGCAGGAGGTCCGTGTTCAAATCCCAGTTGCATCAGGAAGGGCATCCGGTGCAAAACTTGTGCCAAGATAACTTTTTTTTTAAAAACTCCACGTACACACATCAGTGCTTAAAACAAACAACAATGAGCTTTATTTATTGATGCCAGTCTGGCCAAATTGCAGGGAGTAGTTAGACTGTACTTTTTATGTGATTATTTGTCAAACTGTAATAATATTGTCACTTCAGTTATCTCATGTATCAACATTCTGAACACATTCTTTGTGGTTTATGTCGTGTCGGTATGCTGTGACAGGATTCTGGCTGCAGTTTGCCACCTGCCTGATTTATAACTAGGGTATTCTGCATGTTACATTTTGAACATTAACACATTACAATCCAAAACTTTGTTTAAAAAAAAAAAGCTTGTGAAAACTATGGGGTTGTTTTTCAAAAATCTAACTGTCTGGAAATATTTTACACCTCATCCTTACACACAAAATGAGAGCCTTTTGAGTGGTTCAGCATGTAATTTTGTGAAAACGTTTTTTAAAAACACTCTTTGCATCTGACTTGAAAGAAAAAAAGCACACCTCCTATATGTTGCTGGACTATATTATTAATTATAGGGTTTAAAAAGTGACAGTTTAATACAGTCAGTTATTCAATCACTGAGTTCAGTGACGTTTCTGGTCCTGTTGGTATTGTGTATGTACACATTGTATGGTTACCTGTTTCTCCATCTGAACTGTCTTTTTCCACAAAAGGCACTGCTCTCTGGCTGTGATCAACGCTCTTGCCAATATTGCAGCCAACCTGCAGGGGGAGCAGCTGGTGGACGAACTGATGGTGAACCTTCTCGAACTGTTCGTCCAACTGGGCCTGGAAGGAAAAAGAGCCAGCGAAAGGGCCTCCGACAAGGGACCAGCGCTGAAGGTATGTGCTTCACGACTACATTCAGACACCAAAGGAAACTAATCCCAGCCGCGCTGGTAGAAAGTTAACGACTCCTTACCTCTCCCGTAGGCATCAAGCAGTGCTGGGAATCTTGGAGTTCTTATTCCAGTGATTGCTGTGGTGAGTGCTTAAAAAACAGTTTCTATTTATTTGTTTCAAGTGGTTGTATGTTAAAAGACCCCCAGAGCAGAGCTAAATGATCTACACACGAGTATCCGAGTTCCAGATCGATCCACTCTGTTAGTTAGGTTTTAACTCTATGAGCAAATATTTGCCCAGTCATTTGAAGAACAGATATCTATATTACGAGATCACTGCTAGATACTGGATTTTTTTTAAAATAAAACATAATGAATAGATATGTATTGCAGAAATATCTCTGCAATAAATGTGTTTTTCTTTATATTATTGTGTTTTATTTATATTGGCACAGCAGTATGTACATGCCAAGTTATTAAATAAAGAAGAAAATTATGAACAAGTTTCTTACAAAACAAAATCAGAATGAAATATTGCAAATGTAAGACTTTTTCACAGATTTTTCTGTTGTTGTATAGTTGTGTTGTTTATTTTAATTGAAATCATCAGTACAGCATTGGAGTTACAGTTACATAATGTTTTTGTAAAGCACATTTCTCCATCAGCCCCGTTGCAAAAGATAAAACATTAACAAGGTTTCATTGAGTTATGATGACAGATGTGGGACTTTGAGCAACTTGAAGAATTTAATTTCTTCAATAAAAGAACTAAATACACCTCAAGACACACACAAAAATCCTCAGCCAAGTCACTCATGTGTCTGATGTTCTGTAACACAAATCTGGGGCTTTATAACTAGGATTTAAACTTGTGGCAAATAGCTTAGCTGTTTAGCTCTGTGAGGGGTTGGCCACTCGGCCCATGAACACAAGGCAGTCCGTACGATGCTCGTAGATGAGGAAGAGGAAGGGATGATCAACGGTGAAGCGGATCTGAGAAGAGAGTGGCATGAATCCCACTTGGGTCAAAGCAGCAGCTTCAGTCCCCTCTTCATTCACAGTGATGGTTCCCTGGTGCTTGAGCTGTGGAGGGAGACCAGAATGTATCAGACTTGTAGAAATAACAAGGATTTTATTGATTCCTCTTGACGTAGAATCCATGGGACTGAGTGACACTCTGACTCAGATTTTTCTTTAGTGTGCTTTGCTGTTTTTTGTTTGTCCTCTTAATGACTTAAATCATACTCACCCAGTTCATGGCAACTTTTTCTGAGGTCATTCTGGTGAAATCTCCACTCTCCTGAAACATGTCAGTGAGGCCCATCTCCTTCAAATTTGCAATCAAGTCATAGTTTTGCTCCAGCTTAAACCGAGGTAATGTAATCTCACGAGTCCTGAGGGGGAGCATGGAGAATTTATTCCTTATGAATCACAGCTTAAATCCAAAATTTTCTGAAATAACTATGAAAAAAGTCAAGTTGAAAGCCTATTAGATGTGCTAAGTTTGTGAACCCGTTGGAATTACTAGGTTTTCAGTATTGATTCCTCAACTGATGTCACAATTATAGACAAACACACATTCTGACTAATTTCATTATACTCACTCAGTTGTTTATTTGTGTTTGTTGTTTGACATTTTGAGCAATCATTCATCATATGCTGGAGAAAAAAGTCATTCAACCTTCTGTAGGAAAATAAAAGTTTTTCAAATGCTTCATTTAACACACTGAGCACGTACGCAGTGTGTTAAATGAAGACATGAAAGCTACAAGTATTTATTGAGATTATAGTTGGGACAGATTGCTCATAAAATACTTAATCAAATATCACATCTTATGAGTAATCAAAGTAATAAACAGTGTTTCCAAATGAGTCACGGTTTCTGTCAGGCGTATTTATTGTGTGATGGAGAAATGCTGCTGACCTGTTTGTCATGTTTTTGAGCCACTTGTCAACAACAGTTGGGGAGATCTCCTGCTCCAAGGTCCTCATGCCAGTGATCTTCCTTGGCAGGGCAATGAGCATGCTGATGTTTCCTATGTAAGGAAGCTGTTGATGACAAAAGGGTTACACCATTAATATGTTGTTCAGTTGACTAGTTAATGGGTTGGTGTATGTGTTTATCAGAGATTCTTGTGGGAAATACTCTCCTCTTGTCCGTTTCAGAATATCATATTTTGGCGTAAAAGCCACTCACTTGAAGGATGTCGCAGTCCAGTTCGTGGTCGGCGGCAGCTAGATAGTTCCCCTTGTTGGTCATCATTGGCACGCGCACGTTTGTCTTTTCATTAACTCTGAAGTTGCGGTAGTGAGTCATTTCTTTAGGAAATTTCTGTTCCCATGTTCCTGTTTTTGCAAACAAATCAGACCAGTTGGAAAAATTGGAACAAACACCTTGAGATGATGAAACAGTAATTTTTTTTTTTTTCTTTTTCAATCACCTTTGAAGTACAGGTAGTTGAGTAGCATCAGCACCATATTTGGATCCACACTCTTTAGTGGATCTTTGATCAGCCCTTTGGTCAATTTCTGTATGCGAAGGTTAGCCTTGTCGAGGAATGCGGGATCCCTGAAGTCTACGGACTGCGGCTCGGCAAAATAATAAGCCTTCGTCTCAGCACGAAAGGTGTCTTTAACAGCGACATCTTTTTTGAGGTAGACGTCGTTAACAGAGCGAAGAGTGTAGCCAAAGTTTCTCCTGAAGAGCCTGTGTGTCAGTTTCCTGAAGAGCTTATGCACTGTCGTGTTGTCATAGTGATGGCTAGCATTAACAAACTCGGCGAATCCCAGAGCATTGTAGATCTGTTCATGAGTTCCAGACCCCGCCCCTAAAGCCATCATCCCCATAGCGATGGAGATCCCGGCAGGTGCTAGCAGGATGTTGTCGCTCTGGTTTACGTCGTTCCGAAGACTTCGATAAAGGTTGAAGCCGAAACGGGCGTTCACAATGTTGATGCGTTGAAGGCGAGATCGGCCGTGGAACAGCCGCAGAAGTCGGGCTCGGCGAATCTTTGGGTCAGAAGGTTCAGCAAAGATATCTATGTCTGGGGCTGGAGTGGCAATCTCGTCAATCTCATCCCCCTCTCTGAAAGACATTTAAAGTTTAAAGTTTTCTTTCTATGAAACACCAGAATCAAACCGTGATGGCTTTTGAATCTAGTTTTGAGATGCTGGATCACACACATTTCTTACTGTCTGCATTTTAAGTTACTATTTATTGCTTAAAAACATTAGGGTCATGCAATTAATTGAAAACTAATTGAAACTGACATTCAGAACCTTTTACCAGTGTAATCTTGCCCATGTCAATCATTTCAATTTTTACGTAACGTCACATTTAGCTGACGCTTTAACTCATTACTTTCCCCAGTCTGCGTTCATGTACTTGTCCTAGTTGCTTGGTATATTAGGATATTTTTCTTAACAGCTGAGCATTTCTGCATTGAAAAGATTGTCAGCAAAGAGTAAAACTAAACTTGTTATCGCTCATTAATTATAATTGAGGTAAAATGTTCAATTAACTGTAGTATTGATTGGAAGTCGTAATTACCCAGCCCTGATGCACATTAAAATACTGAAAAATATGTCTGTTGTAAACAAGGATTTGTTTGCTTCAATGTTGTAAGCTGGACATTATTTCCACAACATAAACTTTTCTTTAATCCGGCAAAAGTAAATCTGCTGAAACTTACATGTAATCGTCGCTTCCTGCAGCCAGAATCTTGTCAAAATCAATATAATCTTCATCCTCAAAGCCATCAAAAATGAGGTCATTGGTGACCGTGTTTTCTTTGTGGTACTCCAAGGGCACGGCCTCTACATCCACCGCAGCACCTGGTTCTAAGCCTCTGGGGTTTGGATCAGGGTCACTGAAGTGTGAATCGAGGTCTTTGATACCAGCCAGCGATGGACTGGCCAGCAGACAGGCCACAGAAATGATGGCGATGATCCACATCTTTGAAGGCAGAAGCATAAAAAAACAACAACAAAAAACATTTAATACACTCACCATTTTATCAGTTTGGACTGAAAGACTTTTAACATAGTTGTAGTTCTAAAATATATTGTGTTTTAAAAAAAACAAACAAAATGTTTCTCCTTGAAGTCGCAGCTTTACTGTAAGGCGTCTTACCTTTACCATGTGCTGGTGGGAAGTGCTGTGTTGCTTTGCTTTGTAGGACTAAGAATACAAAGCTGAACTTTGATGTGGGCTTCTCTTGAACAAATAGACCAAATCAAACAGTTCAAAAAGTCCGCTGACTGTCTAAAACCTTTAACTCTTCGCAATTCGGCCCACCAGTTTAAAACATCTGCCATAGATTAACAAAAGGGTAAAAACAAACCTCTGGTAACTTGTGGTGTAGTTTATACATATATGTATATGTATATATATATATATTTATATGTATTTTTTTTTTACGTTTGTGTGTGTGTGTGTGTGTATATATGTATGTATATATATGTATGTATAATTATTTACTGTTGGCTACCATGTCCATAATGAATTTAGCTGTTTATATTCATTATAGCTTCCATGGAGTCTCTTTTTTTTTTCTTTAAATCTTCAGTTTCAATATTCTTATCACTTGTGAGGGCATTCATTGCGCTTCTTTTTTCACCTTTTTGTTGTCTTTTTTTTTTTCTAACACTCAGTTAACCAGGCGCCTTCCCCCAATCAAGGAGGCCAAACCCCGCCTCCAGAAGCTGTTTAGAGACTTCTGGCTGTACTCTGTGGTTATGGGTTTTGCTGTAGAAGGATCAGGTGAGCAATATATGAACCACCTAAGGAACTGTTTGTGCATCATGGAGGTTCTGCACCTTTGTCCTTCTGTATGACATAAAACATGAATATAAATCTTTAAAGTTCCTTGCTTAGTGGCCTTGAGTTCCTCAAAGCTCATGAAGGTTTCATGACAAACTGAAGTATAAATTTTCTGCAATTTTTTAAAGTAAGACAGTATATGTATGATAATATGTTGAAAAAACCTACTCCAAGCAGACAGTGTATCATGTCTGCACATCCTGATATATGTATATATATGTATATTTTCCTTTTAGGACTTTGGCCTGAAGAATGGTATGAAGGTGTGTGTGAGATTGCGACCAAGTCTCCCCTTCTCACTTTCCCCAGTGGAGAACCCCTTCGTTCTGAGCTGCAGTACAACTCTGCTTTGAAAAATGACACTGTGACGCCGGTACTGTGTTGAACTATTTTGCAAATTAAATTGTTAAAAAGACTTCTTGAAAAGCAGCACCAGGACCAACTGCTGGATTGCTAATTCCTGTCTTCCAGGCCGAGTTGAGTGAACTACGAGCCACCATCAGCAATCTCCTTGACCCTACTCCTGAAGGATCTGCCCTCATTAACAAGCTTGACTTTGCCATGTCCACGTACCTGCTCTCAGTCTACAGATTAGAGTACATGAGGTCAGCTCAGCTGCTGTTACAAATCATCTGACATGTTTCATGTTTGTCTTCATTGATTCTTTAGTATGAGGAGGTTATAATGAGCATATCTTTACTTATCTTCCCTTGTTTTGTACTCGTTCAGGATGCTGCGATCCAATGATGCTGACAGGTTCCAGGTGATGTTTCGGTACTTTGAGGATAAAGCCATCCAGAAAGACAAATCTGGTGAGATTTTTTTTCTAAGCTTCTTTTGCCCTGCTTTTAATCATTTTTGTGTAGTTCAGTTTTTCACAGTCCAAGTTAATCCTTCCAGGCATGATGCAGTGCATTATCTGTGTCGGTGATAAGGTATTTGATGTCTTCCTCCAGATGATGGCTGAGAAGGTGAGAAGCCATGGTTTCTTTCAATAATGAGAAGAAATAGCTAAAGCGCTAACATTTTTCAGCGCAGTGTCATTTAACAACACCCGAGGATTCAAATCTGTGTATTTATTCATGTTCATAGCCGAAAACTAAAGAACATGAAGAGGAACTGGAGCGACATGCTCAATTCTTGTTGGTCAACTTTAACCACACGCACAAGAGGATCCGCAGAGTGGCAGACAAATACCTCTCTGGTTTGGCTGAGACGTGAGTTGTAGTTACTCCATAAATGTGTCTCATTCTAGTTTGTTCATTTCTGTTTACATTTTCATTTTTTTTGTACGTCCCTTTAACCTAAATCAGATTCCCTCATCTGCTGTGGAGTGGTCGAGTACTGAAGACCATGTTGGATATTTTGCAGACGCTCTCTCTGTCTTTAAGTGCTGTAAGTATCAGCAGAGAAATGCTGTGAACAGCACAGTGCCACATCTTAATTGGTTTTATGAGAGAGAAAAAATGTAAAACTACAATAAAAGCAAGTACTAGTGATGATTTTAAATAAGGGAAGCTACAAACTTTAATTCTTTTGCATTTTCTTAGGACATTCACAAGGATCAGCCATACTATGATATTCCTGATACGCCATACAGGATTACTGTCCCTGACACATATGAAGCCCGAGAGGTGAGTTTAGCTCACAGAACATCTAAAAAATAACCAAATGTGGCTTCTTGGGTTGGTCTGTAATTAAACATGTGGCCACTAGATGGCAGCACAATACCAGTTTTAAATAGTAATGGTATTACTTGTTACCATTTTAGTATTGCAGAATCGGTTTATAAACTAAATGAATCTAGCATTTTCTTTAATTATTAATGCCTGATAAACTGAATGCCCTACCCTCCCATTTTTCATAAATTAGTGTTTCATACTCATTTGATTTCAGAGCATAGTGAAGGACTTTGCTGCTCGCTGTGGTGAGATCCTGAAGGAAGCCATGAAATGGGCCCCTTCAGTCACAAAGTCTCACCTACAGGTCAGTTCCTTCACTTCAATGTTTGAGAGATGGGTCGCAGTTTTAATAGAGTTGTGAATTCAGTTGTAACTAGCGCCTAGAGATGACTTGTCGTAAATAGGCGCTATATATATAAATTGAATTGAATTGAATTTTAAATTTTAAAAAAAAATTCTTTCTTTTTCTTTTTCTTAGGCCATGATTTGCTTGACAGAGTTCTGTTCTATTAACATTTGTTATCCTTTCTGGCCGCCCTCATATGCCTGCAGGAGTACCTGAACAAGCATCAGATCTGGGTGTCAGGACTGTCCCAGCACACTGGCCTTGCTATGGCCACTGAAAGCATACTGCACTTTGCAGGCTACAACAGACAGAGCACTACGCTAGGCGTGAGTCAGAGATACACACCTACACATGTTTGCATGCAAAACCTCCCAGACTGCTTTATCTGGGGTGTTAAATTCAAATGCCCAGAGAACTTAGAGTTTGAATTTAAGATGGAATAAGGATAATCTTGTTCTACTACTATGCTACTATGAAGTACTATGCTTATGACAAAGTCAAAATATAACTTTTTAATTCCTTTCTATCAGTCATGTATAAGAATATTTACTTCTCCAGTTACAAAAAGGTTGGGAAACTGTGTAAAATGTAAGTAAAAACCGATTGTAATGATTTGCAAATCTCATGAACCCATATCGTATACCCAATTGAACATGAAGAATATATCAGATGATGAAACTGAGACATTTTATCATTTCATGGAAAATATTAGCTCTTTTTGACTTTGATGGCAGCAGCACATTTAAAAAAAAAAAAAAGTTGGAACGGGGGGCAACAAAAAGCTGGGAAAGTAATTGTAAATGAAATACAAATGGGGGAACATTTCAACTAATTATTTTGTAACATGACTGGGTTTAAAAGGAGCATTTCAGATAGGCAGAACCTCTGGGATGTAAACGTGGACAGAGGTTCACCAATCTGCAATGAACTGCATCCAAAATTGTGGAGCAATTTCAGAAAAATGTTCTTTAGTGTAGAATTGCACATACTTTGAGGATTCCACCATCTACAGATCATAATATCCTCTAAAAGTTCAGAGAAACAGGAGTTTCTCAGCCCAAGAGTCAAGGCTGAAGGTCAAAACTGAACACGCGTGATCTTCAGGACTGCAGGCAGGCGGCGCTGCATTAAAAACAGGCGTGATTCTCTACTGGACATCACTGCATGTGCTTAGCAACGCTCCCAGAAATCACTGCTCTCTTTTTGGAATTGGGGTCGTAAAACATGTAGATTGAATGTTTGTCACTTCATCAAAGGTTTACAAGCCTATCAAATTATTAATATTATTTTTTCATAATTATTTATTTTCTGTTCAAAGGGTAGTAACAGTTTTGGAGAGCTTAAGTTAAACTTACGCTAAATAAAAGTCCATAAAAAATAAAATGAAATACAAAATTAGAACAAACTGCACACTGGCTTTTTTGATTTGATGCTCATTAACCTTTGTCCAACAGTAATGGCTTTTTAATATAACAAATGTTCCGTTTACATTAGCTGCTTTGTAAAAGCTTTTGCATTTTTGTTAGTACTGAGCAGAAGTGTCTTTTATCCTTTAAGCACTTACGTGTTTTGTTCTGTATAAATTCTATTAATTAGTTCTGTAAACAATTGGGGTATTACCAATACCAATTCAGGAAAAGCTGGGATGAAATAGGAAAATTATTACCTTCACTTTGACTTTTCCCTCTTTACATAAAGTATAAAGCCATGATATTTATTATGTTGAGAATTTTGAAACCAAAGATGCAGTTAGCACGACAACACGGTGCTGTTGCTCACCTTAAGTTGTGTTTACCTGAAGAATTTAGAAGTTACTGAAACTCTTCACCAACAGCACACAGCTGCAACAGCTCTGCTGTCTGTGGTGTGTCTTAAATCTGGAATGTAAGAATTGATGTATATTAACAAATGAAATTATGTTAATAAGGAATTATTTTTTTTTTTTTTGAAAAGTCAAAGTAAATGTATGACTCTTTGCACTTTTTGGTGGTTGATTTTCCACGTTGTCCCAACTGTTTCTGATTTGCGGTTGTTGTTGTTTACAGTACAATATGTCTATGTGTGCATGCTTACCAAACTCCGTGACTTTATTTTGCTTGCTAAGCATTTCTTATTTGTTCTTTTTTTTTTGGGCTTGCATTCTGCTATACGTCTTTTCATTTGCTTCATTTGTTGTATTTTGTCTTTATTAAACTGCCCCGAACTGCCTACCTGGTTGCTTGGCTGGTTTACGGATTTGCTGGTTACCCCGGTTACTTACCTGCAATGGACGGGTGGGTTGGTTGGCTTCTTGCCCATGTGGCTAACTGGTTATGCTGATGCTGTCCTCCGCCATACGGCCAACCATAGGCTGCTTTCCCTCAGGTTGGTCTCAACACTAAACAAATGAGAACTAGGGCTCATACATGATATCTGTAGTGCAGTATATCCAGAAGTGTTACCGTATAGCTATCGATCCTGCTTTCCTAGGTTGTAATTATTCGGCTGAGTAGTCCATAAACTGTGTTTTCCTGTTAGGCCACTCAGCTGACAGAAAGACCTGCGTGTGTGAAGAAGGACTACTCCAATTTCATGGCATCACTTAACCTACGAAACCGTTACACAGGAGAGGTAACACTTATTTGAAGCCTCCTTATGTTTTTGGGACTTTCTATTAGCAGTGTGATTAGTGTGATTAACATATGTTTTGTGCCATTTAGGTGGTTGGTATGATCCAGTTCTCAGAGGCGACTCATAGCCAGTCAGACCTTAAAAAGTTGATGATCCATCAGATGACAGTTGCTCTTGACAGAAAAGACCCAGAGGCCTTCACTCAAGCCATGTTCAAGATGGCAGCCCTTCTTATAACTACCAAAAGTGACTAAACATATGTCTTTTAAGTCACAGTGCAAAACGATTTGTGTTAGAATACACTTGATTTTAATGTGTATTTTCTATTCTGCTATTTGCCAGATTGTGATCCTCAGCTGCTGCACCATCTGTGCTGGTCTCCACTGAAGATGTTTACAGAACATGGCATGGAAACTGCAATTGCCTGCTGGGAATGGCTCCTGGCTGCCCACAATGGGGTTGAAGTGCCAGTATGTATATTTATTACTTTTCTTCCAATGACATACAGTGGGGAAAAAACAAGTATTTAGTCAGCCGCCAATTGTGCTTTCACTTAAAAAGATAAGATGGCCTGTAATTTTCATCATAGGTTTACCTCGACTATGAGAGACAAAATGAGAAAAAAAAATTCCAGAAAATCACATTGATTTTTAAAGAATTTATTTGAAAATCATGGTGGAAAATAAGTATTTGGTCACCTACAAACAAACAAGATTTCTGGCTCTCACAGACCTGTAACTTCTTCTGTAAGAAGAAGTTACAGGTCCTCTGTCCTCTGTCCTCCACTGGTTACCAGTATTAATAGCACGCGTTTGAACTAGTTATCAGTATAAAAGACACCTATCCACAACTTCAAACAGTCACTCCAAACTCCACTATGGCCAAGACCAAAGAGCTGTCAAAGGACACCAGAAACAAAATTGTAGACCTGCACCAGG
>JBAMYA010000024.1:2908253-2926300 GCA_037176975.1 Arrhamphus sclerolepis | reverse complement strand
CTGCTGGAGCCTATCCCAGCTCACTTCGGGCGAAAGGCAGGGGTACACCCTGGACAGGTCGCCAGTCCATCGCAGCATCTGTAAATCATTCTCTTAATTGGTGAAAACTTTTTAATCCTTTACTACACTTTTCCTTCTTTCGTTTCTCTTTGCTCAAGTGTGGCTCCATGTTTTTTTTTTTTTTTTTTCCATCACATGTATCAAACTGCGGGGCATCTTGTGACACAATCATGCTTTTTGAGCTGGCGCAGCAGTGGCCCGGTATGCCAACCATGTGCTATGCAATAATTATCTCCTCTCTGAACTGTTCCGGCCATTAAAGCTGTAAGAAGTAAAGTCGAGTAGAAAGGGCTGTTTGTCTGAAGGCTCGAGCAGACAGTCAGGCCTATTGATGAGATGTTGCAGTTAATCAGGAATAGAGGTTGCTGTGCCCAGAATAGCAACTTTGGTGTGTTTTTTTTTTAAATTGGTAAAAGGACAGTATCCCCACACAAATGTCAGACTGTCTCCCTCTGCATTATATAGTCTTATTTATTTCCATATTCACAGGATCATCCAGTACATCTGTATTGTAACTGTATTATCCGAATTTTGCATTTGCATTGGCATGTATTGTTCGTTGTTAAGTGTAATGCGGCTATGACTACAAATGAGACTGAAACATGTGATTTAAGTGTGGCCTGATAGCTGAGTGGTCATGGCGCATACCAAATAGGTGTAAATGCCCTCAAGCTGTGAATCTCTGGTTTGATTTCTGGCTGACTGGGTCTTTCAATCCTCACACTTCCTGTGTCTCACCATTGTCATTCTCTGATAAACATGCAAAAACAATCATCTATATAAAATCTGATTTGGCAACAAGAAATCAAATTTTTTCCCCCAAAAAAGCCTGTTTTAAAGTAATACTATACATTATCCAAAACAAATTATCAATGTATATATTAACTGAAAGACAATCTTATTACCTAAGCAGCAACGTTCCTTAAACGGTTCACATGTAAACTGGATAATCTTGAAAGTAGAGAAGGTTTCCTAAAAATAACTGTTGTGACAGACTAGAAAAGGAACCTGTAAAACAATAAAAAAGCCGCTGAACAAAATTGTCCCCTTGATTGGTGACATTTTGTCTGGTATGGCAGCCTTCTGCTTGGACCTGGAGGGCAAGGGAAGGGCTGCTCCTGTCATCTGCACTGTTGATGACTTTGTGTTATCTGATGTTGTGATTACCTGTGGGAGTGGTTGGACTTAACCAACGTAGAGTTACTGTTTATTAGCAAGCTGAAGGCTGGTGGGTAGCAAACACTGTTCAGTGTATTCAATACAAGAAAAACAAAACACACGTTTCTATGGAAGCTCAAAACAACAGAGTAGCAGTACTCTCCAAGGCCTTGTAAAGTTTTTTTTTTCCTCTTTTCCTACCTTTTTTTGTTTTCTCTCCACTGTTTCTCGATGCCCACATGTTATTCACTACTGCTCCTGCTGCTGAATAGGCCCCTGTGTTTGCCCTCTTCTTATCGTGTGACCTTTGATCTGTTTGGACAGCGTGACCAGCAGAGGCAAGAGAAGAGAAATGAGGGAGCAGAGCTGAGGAAATCCAGGATATTAGAATTGTAAATACTTTTGATAAGAATTCAGCATTTTCCCGTCCTGAGGAACTAAGCGTCTGAGGTATGGACTCAGTTGTGATGCTTCATACATCAGACAAACACCACACCCACGCTCATATAGCTCATAAACACAGAGCCTTTTTTCCTGTGTCTGTGGAACATCATGACACTGGTATTGCATTTAGAAAAGTTTTCAGGATAAAAATAGCAAATGCAAACATTGGCCTGTGGACAGCCTCCTCTCTGTTGTCCTCATACCAGTCTTTTATCGCTGATCTGGTTGCCTTACCTGCCCTGCTTCTGCCTCTCGCTCTTGCTATTATCCAGACTTTATTCCTGTTATTTAATTTGGAGTCACATATTAGAACATTTGAACATTTATCAAAATAAAACCATGTGATGACAGTAAAGGGGAGAAAAAAAGAAAACCTCTTGTTGAAGTTGTTACTGGCTGAAAGGCACCTATAAATGGGAATCTAACTACATTCCTTGTCGGAAAGCATCAGAGGTAAAATCACTTGTGTATTCTTCAACAATGTGCTGCATTTTTAAAGTTTTTTCCTGTAAAATCTACATTTTACAGCCAAGTATTAACTAAAACTGACAAATAGATGTCAAGTAAAAAGTAGAAGCGAAATCTGCACGAATTGAAAATAGATACATTTTAATGTTAACTCCTTAGAGCTCCTTCTAATTGTTTAATTAGTCACTTTTTCATTTCTTTTAAAATCAATTCCTGTGACATGTATGTGTGAAATGAGATCTCATCTTTTTATGCTGGTTCTGTCAGCAAGAGAACAATCAAACTAAGACGTGCAGAATTAAATTCTCACCAGTCACGCTAAAGTACTTCCACAGTTCACTGGGTGGTGCCAGGCTGCAACGTCCAACACTTAGATGTTTGTCCAGCAGAGGGCTGAAGAAGCACCAAACCGCACAAACATCAGCTCCCTGAAACAGCCCAAACAGGCTGCAAGAGCTGCAACAGTTCCCCAGAACAAATTAACTCCATTATTACTCAAATCTTGCCTGGTTTAAGATGTGTTTCCTGTTAAATTTGATGACTCAGGTTAGTACGTAACATAAAAAATAATGTTTATACACATATATATATATATATATATATATAGAGAGAGAGAGAGTCTAAGCATTGCAATCTTACATCGATTTGAAAATAGGAGAGTTTGGGCCCAAATCATTCTAGAGTTTTCCCTGTGGGATTGAATCTGATTAATTAAGCAGCAACCAGTCTACACGAGGGAAAAAAAAGAGGTTTGCCACTCTCAACCACCACAACCACTGTTACCACGGAGACCCATTCAGATGCCCGGTGGTGACCTCTGACCTGAGGGGAGGCTGGTGAATGTCGCTGAAAGGGGCGGCTGGGCCGGGGCATCTGGGGTATCATCTGGCGCCTAACAAAGCCCCTCGCCAGCTGGGGAGGAGGGCAGGAGATGCAGAGAGAGGGAGTCGGAGGAAGGGGCACAGAGGAGAGGGGAGTGGAGATAAAAGGAGAGAGAGCACCCTTTTCTTCCTGCCCTCTTCAGAGAGAGTGGCCATTGACACTGTGCATCTCATTAAAATGTGTGCACCCCCCTTTCTCCCGCCTGTCCTCTCTAGTGCGCAGGGACCGGGCAGCTGCCTCTCCCTGTTTGGCCATTCAAGCTCAAGTGCAGTCCACTGCAGGAGAGAGAGAAAAAAAGGCCTACAGAGAGAAGGTTGGGACTCAGAGGGGTGATGGGGGGAGGAGGGGGTGAGTATAGAGGCCTAGGACATATGCCACTACGACTGGGACTTGAAAGGCTATACAGAGAAAGACACTGCTACCCTCTTACATTTCACAGAATATATTTTTTTGTCTTCCTGTTGGAAAACTTAAAAATGTCAAAATAAAATAATGATGCCCATTCTAAAGGTGCCAGGTGTCTTTTTGAATCCTCTTGAGAATCCTCACTCTTGTGATTTCATGTGCCTCCTCCTCACCTCAATGAAGGCAGATCAGCTCAGACATCGTGGCTCACATTTTTGAGACGGACGAGAAGATAAAACATGCAAACAGCTGCTGGGTGGCAACATGCCTAATCATAGACAGCAAACAATGACACACTCGCCTATCAACCCCTCTGGTGCCCCCCCCCCATCCCTGAAGGACATTGTGGATATGCACAGGTCTCTCTGAGGGTCATGGTCATGTGGCGTTTGTGTGGTGTGTGTGTTTATGTATGTGTGTGAGGCCAAGAGAGCACAGCAGGGCTTCTGTCAAAACAGAGAATCTGCCATGGGGTGCACAAGATGGGGGGTCTGTAATAAGAGGGGGCGGGGTGGAATCACCAATATGATGGGGAGGGCTTAAACTCCAGGATGTTGAGTGACTGAGATGATAACTCTGCAGGTACTGGAGAGGGAAGCATGAGCAGCGCGGCATTTACGCACAGAGATATAACCTGTTTTAGTCTGCCCACGTATTCGTTTGCATGCGCAGCAACATTTCAAGCCTGTGACTGTTCAAGAAACCAGTCAGACGCTGATAGACTGAAAACAACATGGATCACATGCCTGAAGAAATCAGCTTCAACTTTCCCTCCCTCCTTCCCTCTTTCACTGTTCACAAGCTAGTTGGAAAACCTAAATTCAAGGGTACAGCAGCAGAACCCCCTCCTCTCTTTCTCTCTTCCTCTCTTTCTCTGTCATCTCCACTGATGAATGGGGCTTTGCGTGTGGATTTTAATTATTGCTCTGTCGAGGTGGGAATTGGCCATGCATTAAATTGGAATGAGACACATTTTTTCCCCTCAGCAGGGGAGGGAGGAGATTGGAGGGTAAAAAGGAGAAATTGGTTACTGTATATTAATTGAACCATCCAGTGGCACAAAGTTCTCACATGTGCAAGGGTAACAAAACAGGGAGATTAAAGAGAAGAAGTCTACATATTTACATGCAGGAAAACTAGTAAAATGTCAAAATGAGAACTTAAATATGAATAATATTATCAGCTTAAGTTCAGTTAGTGGAGGGAGTCATGAAGGTCAGCATGGGAAGGCGTCTGCGTGGATGGCAAGGGCATATACAGTTATGATGAAAGTCTATTTGTGTCAGTTACTTCTAATTATAAAGGACATAACAAAGGTCAAATTCCATTTTGCAATCTGCCAGTGTAGCTTAGCAGCATCAAAGAAAACTGCCTCGAATCTGCTCGCTCAGACACACATGGGAAGGTTCATGCAGAAGGAGGGGTGTTCAGTGGGCCAAGGAAACCACTAGTGGTCCACTTAGTCTATCCTTACTTTCAGGAACTGGAAAAAAAAAGATCCATTTCACTTTCAACTACAATGAGCAGTTAACAAATCAGCGGAGTTTGGGGACCGACTGCAGAAATTTTAAAGTTTACGGCAGACACACACGTTTGTATAATTAGGAGCTTAGAGGGCAAGCTCACTGATACAGAAGCTGAACTTTACTCAAAGGATTTATGGAAAGTAGATATAAGTTCAGAACATCCAAACAACTCTTATTTTTTTTATTTATTTTTTTGTCATAAGCACAATAGGCTACATAGAAGAAGCAGTTTTTCTCTCATTAGTCTTGTTCAAGGTATTCTGTTGCTGATCGATGGCCATCTTTGCTGCAAGACATGTCATAGTTGCAAAATGTGGGTGCTGATTCCAATGGACTCCTGATGGTTGCCATGGTGTTCTGATTGTATGTCTTGTGCTCTGGCATGAAGAAGTACATTCTGAGGAGCTGGTTAGAACAGCAAAATTAACCAGCAGCCACATGAATTGGCTTTGACAAAAGGTTTTTTTGGTGAGACAGGAGTTGTCTATCAGGAGTTATCTTGCCGCATGTTTAAGCACGTGTCAGTTTTAAGCACTCTTATGTGCATGACATAGGATCAACTGTGTTGTGCCTAATTCACTTATAACAACAACAGTGCTTTTATACAGAACCTCTCTAGTCCACACACACACACACACACACACACACACACACTCCCACGCGGACCTCATACAAGCTGGAATGTCTCTCCTCTTATCTAGTACAGCGGCACGTAAATGCCATTTTGACGTGTAACCATGGTGAGGGTAGTTCTGAGGGTGCTATTTTACTTTGATATCCTCTCGTGCTTCATTGTAGAATGATCATCTTATGAGCGCAGAGAATATCCAATAAAACCAATGATTTTACGTTGCTTTTGGAGCGGCTTTACCAGACCTTTGGGATGGGGAGAGACCAGTTACCAGGATGACACAAGACAAGGGCAGATAAAGTTAACTCAAAATCTATTTTTGTACTGTTGAAATCAGATCTTATTAAGATGAGCACAGATATTATGTCATAACCATGTAATTCTTTCACAAACCCATGTAATCTGTGTATTTTAAATCAGAACACATTTATTTTGCTTCAGAGGGATAACATTGCAATGAAACATCCTGGATTCCCTTCACTTACTTGGCATGTGATACATGCAGCACAAAGACAGAAACAACAAACTGCTGATGATAAAAGTTGTGTATCACACAACTTCCTCAAGGAGAATAAATGTTTGATATGACCTGTTATTCACTGAATGGAATCCTATTTCTGTGTTTAACAATGTGAAAATCTATAGCAGTGATTTCTCCAAAGTTACAACAAAGAAATAATCTACCAAACACAAATTTGTTCACTTTTTGGGCCTTGTTTAAACAGTTTTCTTGGTTCATGAGAGTCCACTTGTCTTCTGTTCAGTCTTTTTGGGGAATATATAACATGAACAACTGAGAATTGACACCATCATAATGATTGACATTTTAACTATCTTGTTTAAAAAACAAAACAAAACAAAACACTTGACTGCAATATTGTTGAGTAACAGTTTTTGTTATTTAGAGTTAGCGGCCAGACATGGTGATTAAGCATTTCCCTGTAATGTTGTATCTGACACAGCAGGGATGTGTTTGCTGTGGACAGGGCTGATTCTCTCACAACCATTAGCTAACCTTATTTCGCCAGGCCAACCCCCCCAGGATCTGATTATAACAAAAACAGCTGGCGCTTTAGCAAGTATTACTGACTGCAGATCTGTCCAGCTCCACTAACATAAGTGTGGCAGGGAACCACAGCAAACTGTCAACTCAATCAGTAGAGACTCCAAGTCAATATAAGCTTTGAAAACCTCAAATGACCCAGAGAATGACTGTACTGTGTACAAAACCAAAACAGCAAACATGGAAAATTGAAGCTGTAGCTGCTTCTACATTCATCTCACAGCTTGTTAATCCCTGAGGTTGAAAATGCATAAAAACTTGTATCTTCAAGAACCAAGAAAAGTCAGTCCTGCTGAACTGATTCAAGTCTTTGAGGATTGGTTAGCTGGTTCAGTCATAGCTTATCAGTACAGAGGGTGATGCGTACGGTGGGTTGGATTAGCTTTCCCTACACACCTGTCCGCTTAAAAGGTTGAAGGAAAGCTTTAACCTCTTAAACTCATTCAGCACAGCAGGTTATGCCATCATAAATCTATTAAACGTCTGACCTGCACGTACCTTATCATCCCAGAGAACCAGAGCCACCAACTCTGTCTTATTTTTAATGTAGCAACAATTCACCAAAAAGCTGCAAGGACTATGATAGCTTCAAGTCAAAGGATTCAACATTAAACAAGCATGAAACGTGAGCACTAAACATTTGTTCATTTCAGGCCGTATTAAATAACGTTAGTATCACAGTTTCCTTTACAGTTGTAGTTTGGTTTCATAACTCACATAAGGCTAATATTGCTTCACACCTAAACAAAGAGATTATATAATTTCTAAATCAGACTACAAAAAAACTCATTTCTATATCTACAATGGTGTGCAGTAGTGGAATTACCAGCTGCTCTTTAGAAACCAACAAACAAGAGGTCTCTATTAAGTCTTAAGTCATTATAACAACAGTGTATAGATCAGTTACAAGTTTTAAGAACCTTATATGCTGTGCAAAAGATTTATATCATGAAAGAATCATGGGTATTTCGTTGGTCTTTGGTTAAAATTGGTTTGCCTACATCCTAAAATCTGAGAGGCTTGATGACGGCGAGACTGACATGTGATCACCTCCTGCCAGTGCATGATTGTTGCTATCAGCTGAAACCAGTTTTAACTGTTTTCTGATTCTAAATCACCACACCAAGAAAACAGACTGAGTCTGTTTTGTTTTTTTTGTTGTTGTTGTTTATTTGTTTTGTTTTTTTAAGTAGTGTGGTCCCAGTTACCGGGGAGTTCCTTTAAATTTACTGTTGCTAATATCAAAATGTCAAGCTGTGGCAGGAGTTACTTCTTATTTATTTGTCATTACTATTTCTGATTCATTGGACTGTGCCATCACAAACAAAAAAAGATACAGACCGTTTTATCAAGAATTCAGTTGCATTAAAATGCACAATATACAAATTTAAGTACTACATTTCTTTATTATACCATTATCAAGACTAGAACAGTAATTATTCAGAAACAGAAACTACCAGTAAACGCAGTTCACTGCCATTATGCCTGAAATATCTGAAACATTATAGACATATATATATATATGTATATATATATATATATATATATATGTATACATACATATATAATTATTATTTTAAATCAGATCACTCAGCCTGCAGCTGATAATCAAGTCTGACCTGCTCTCCAAGCTGCCCCAGAACTGATCCAGGGTCAAAAATAAGGCAGACAACATCAGACCACTCACATCCCAGGCACAACCTCTTCAAACTCCTCCAGTAAACGTTAGATAGCTCCCTGCTCCCTGAGCAGTTTCTTCCGCCCACCTGTCTCTCTGACATGGAAGACCTACACCTCTGTCTTATTCACAATATACACATTCAAATGTACCTCTGTACTGTGAATGTTTTCTCTATACTCATAAACCATACAATAGCACATATAGCTTTGCATATGGTTATTAAAGCTATATTCTACAATTTCTATACTAATATTGACTGCTTAAGTTTCTTTCAGCTGTTGAAACAAACTTCTTTTTCTTCCAATGCTGTTTGGATGTGGCAGCTTCTTACTGTCCTAGTTAGCAAAGAACAACAGCACACAGGTCGCTTAATTTTATTCAGGGTTGCACCTATGTGCTTCTGCTTAAATAGAGGGACATTGATTAACACACCTGTGCCTCATTGCCAGTCTGTCCCTCATTGGTGCTGTTTTTCTAAGCCTCTATGTCACACCTGCTCCTGCAGCTGAGGGAGACCACGCCCCCCCCCCCACTACATTGGACAAATATCTAACACTGGTCCTTGTACAGAGTAGTTTGTAATTTGTTAAATTAAGGCCTGTACTCACATTGTTTTAATTCAATGTCTTAAGTGTATCTTGTACACTGAGAGATCAAAGCTTAATTCCATGTTTGTGCAATGCAGGACAAAATAATAATAATAATAATTCTGACTTTCAGAAAAAATTACACATACACACACATATTGATTTTAATATCAAACTTTTAGAGCCCAAATCATTTGAACTACACACTATTCCATACAGGACTTGTTAAACTCTTTGAAATTACATTTGAGCTGCTTATAAGCGCTGCTTACTACAACGGTTTCAGTTCAACAGCTTCAATAAACAAAAGTCAGTTTCTCTCAACACGTCAGTGATTTCTACCAATTTCATCTCCTCCTTCTGCCCCTTCATTTTCAACTTAAGACAATAAACCCCTGCTCTCTGATGAGCATTTGTCATCAAAACAAAGTAGTATTACATAATATTTTCCAGCATGCACAACTTACTGTTGTAACCTGGAGGTGACCCATACAGTTCATTTAAACAGTAATCTGTATGCAAGCAGAAATCAACACAAGGTCTCTTTCCAGCCTTTACCACATGGGTAGCGTCTGAAAACTAAAGCTTCACTGTAGTTACTTCAGTAATCTGCCACTAATCAGTATTTCAGACAACATCTGTCTGATTTTCATCCATTGTGATCTAGCTGTGGTATACTAACAACTTGTGGTATTTTCATTATTATTATGTTTCATGCAAACACTGTATACATTCTTTGCAGTGCACGTGTATATTTTTCTTCTCTTTTTCTCTTACGTATTTTTTTATCGTGCATACTATTTATATTTGTTTTTGCTGTTTCTTATCTAAGATTTCATTTCTTTTGTTTATGCTGTTGTAACAATGTGAATTTCCCCAGTGTGGGATAATAAAAGACTTATCTTATCTTGTCTTATCTCGTAAGTGCAAGTAGTTAGAAAGTTGGAAGCTTGAGGTTTTTGTTTGTGTGCTTCCTTCTGTTATTAGACATCAAGACAACCAAGAGTTGTGGTTGTAATCTGTTTGCAGAATGAAACCTCATTTAAGAAATAGTGGTTCTGTCTTTTAGTTACGTAAAACACTTGAAGGGAGTGATCCAAACGTGACAGGAATCACTGCACCAGGTTGTCTGTGAATCTGAAAGCCATTGCATAAGACTCTTTTCAGACACATGTCCATGTATGCTGCCCTGAGCACAAAGGATTTCTGCTCCCTCTTTAGTTTGAGGTGTGGGCAGTTAGAGAAAGAAAACTTATAGTCCACATATTGTATTGATGATTTTTCTTTCAACTAGTCTGCCTTTCACCATGAACAGGAGAGAGAAAGTAGACTAACAAAGACTCAAAAGAGGCCAGAAGTGAAATTGTTCATTCTTAAATTTCAATCAATTATTTAGTTTTTTACTGAGTATGAATCATTTACCTTCTTATTAATGCTGAAGTTTCTTTTACAGTTTGCCAATTGTGTTTTTTTTTTCTAATTTACTAAATGTGAGCTAATAACAGATGTTAGAACACAGAATAAAGCCAGGTTCAATTCAGCTCTTTACTCTGATGCCACCTTATTTGTATCATAAAACACAGACGCCTCACAGTGAGGGTGCTGCTGGAATCTCTGTAAGGGATTTGAATTTTCTGCTCAAGCCTGCAGGAGTTTGCATAATCATCTCTCTGTGTTGACCCTTTGAGGAGCCGTCCACTCCACCTTTCAACCTGCGACAGCTGGGACAGCCTCCATGAGGTGGATGAACAAAAGGAGGATTTTTCTGAACGGGATTTTGGAAATGATGTTTATGGGCAGAAGAAGGTCACTACATTTTTAACATATTTTATGAACTACTCTGTAGTATTAATCACTCAGTGAATTACATATGAATAAAGCTATTAAAGAAAAAAAAAACTCAATCTAAACAGCAATAAGCCCTGAGTGGTGTATGTCAGAGCTACTGGAGCAGAGGTAGTTATGAGTAATGTTCATGATACGTGTTATAAAACTGCTTTCATTTTCATGGGAAACCAATATTTGCTCTTCAACGTTTTGATAAATATCCTCATAAAACTTTCCCAGCTTTCTAAAGAGTAAAGTTCAAACATGAAAATAAGGTATTATCCAATTAAATGTGTGCTGACTTGCATGAAGGGACAGTGTCTTTGGAATAAAACACTTTTATGAAAGCAAAACAATGAAAAATGTCAAAAGTGGAGACTAGGCTGCAGCCTATCATCATCGTCATAATCTTCATCTTCAGAACTCAGCATTATTATCAACACAAGACTATGAAGGTGATTACATGCCAACAGGTGGGAAAGGATGTAACACTTCGTGCATGAGCTCATTCTTTCTTTCTTTCTTCTTTTTTCTTCCTACTCTTCCTGTAAATATTTTCTGCTTCCTGTGTTGCTGGTAATTTTCTGAATCTATATATACTTGTACATTTAGGTCACCGAAGTATGCAATCTACCATATTTGTTTAGGTAGATGCCTGACAGTAATTCTTCTGTGTCAAGTAAGAGCTGAACTGTCTGGAAATGTTTCTGGCTCTCGCCAGAAGACTGATGGATGAAATATTAAATAACCACCTATACAAGCATGTTGTTTATTGTGTGTCATTCTAATGTAAAGAAAGCCTTAAGAGCTGACCTATCCGACCTGCATGTTGCCCTCCAAGCTTCCCTTCAACTCTGCTAATCACTAAAGAGGCCAGAAGAATAGACGGCCAGAAGGACAGACCGCTGACAAGTAAAAGTTAGTTAGAGGAGCATTATCAGGGAGCAGTTGGAAGAGATTAATATTGAATGAAGGGCAGGCTCAAGTTCACTCTGTATGAGCAAAGAACATTGGATCTTCGATGACTGATCACCAACAAAGTGGGTGCAGAAAACACGCACATCTAAAATCTCTGAAGTGCTCTTATTCATCTTTAACTGAAATATTCGAAAGAAACAGGCTCTTTTTTTTTTTTTACTTCTGTTCATGAACAATTTTGAACATGTAAAGCTGAAAGGTTTTAGCTCTTACGTCTAATTTCGGCCCTTCATGTGTTTAAATCACATAAATTTCAGAACGCCGTGATCCTGTCCATCTCCACAACAACCTGCTGAGTCATGACCCAGAAAGGAAACTGTACCAATTTTAAAAATGTATAATAGTCCAGAAGGGCAAGGCACAACAGATTAACTGAAGACTGAAATATCATGTTTATATAAAGCGCTTTGACTGAAAGGTCGGCCTCAAGTCTTTTTTGCAGTGACACCACAAGTCAGGCCTCCAGCAGGTGGAAGCATCAGCCATTTTCAGCTCAGAAATGTTACACTGGGTTCAGATTCATACTCAGACTAGTCCAATCTTGGAAAAGCTTTTCACTCAGCGTTGCTCCAGATTTTCTCACATTCTTATTTCCCTATTTCTGATGATTCTCACTGATATTTAATCCTTAACCCATAAGCTAAGGTTTGAATGTTGTTCCTCACTTTCATGTTGCTTTTGATAAAAGCTTTTGTTAAGTGTGACCTTGGAAAACAGTTTTTCAAAGCAGTCAAAGTGCGAGCCTCATCTTAAGAAGAAGCATGAACGAAGATCATTTAAAGCTACCAGTACAAAGGCTGGTAACTAAAAGGTCCGACTAATACCTAATTTTCACAAATAAGAGTATCCAAAAATACTTACAAAAAGCTTTTTTTTTATAATTATTTTTGATTTGGTTGAATATAGCTCTAAGTAGGAAAATCTGATAATCCTGAAATCTGAATCAGCAGGTTAGCCTAGTAATCATGACGCTAGCAAATTTGAATTTGCTCAGCAGATCAATCTCAGTACCCTCAGTTTGAACTCATTAGTTATGCCCAAAAGTTTTGCGAAGCCAATCAAATCAGTCCATCCTTGTAGAGAGTCTCTAGGTGGGCTTAACACGATAATGACAGAGCTGCGATGTTGTAGTCTGGATGGTAAACAGCAGTCATCAAACTATTGGCATCAATAGTTGATTAAAGACTTGGACTTCCATGAAAATTTCTCAGGGATTGTGGTGGATGAGGTCCATCTCATGTACATATGGTAAAAGACACTTAGTCAGCTTGTTCTAATGATAAAGGAAGATAATCAAGTAATCTGAGCATGATTATTTATATCTGTCTAAAGTTAACTGTAGCCAGCTGTGTTACACATGGTTGTTTGAGCACACAGGTTATTCTCAAATTCTACTTGCAAAAGTGGAAACAATCTTTCCTTTAAGAAAATCTGAAATGGAACTGGCCAAGAAAACTCCAGTCACTGCATCCCTGCAGCGACCAGAAATTAATTTATATCAAATCAGTCTATGCCAAAATGTTTGAGGTGTTGCGCTTTCCTCCTCTTACACTCCAATCAAATGGTATCTTTTTGATATCTTTTCGGTATAAGCTTTAAACTTTTTACCTTTCAACCAATTAATGGTCTAGTTCAGGATACACGTGTGACTTTGGAAGCTGCAATTAAAAACAAAATTGCACAAAAAGCTAATGTGAAGTGAACTGATAGCAACCAAGATAAGGACGCAGGTTAAGTGTCTTCTCATACACAAGGTTTTATCTCAAACAAACAATTTTTTTTATAGCTACGCAAAGGCATAGCAGCAAAAAAAGACTTTAATAACATAACAATGTGTGACTATAGTTAACTGTCCACATTGACAAATACGTCAGACTAACCCTTTTCACGAGGAAAGCTGTTTTCGTTCCACATGAATGAAAACAGGGTTTAAGCAGAAGCATTTCAACTGAACCACTGTTATTACTATTCATATTTTCATTTAATCTGATCTAAATCCATGTGCTTCAGGCTTACAGTGACAAAACTGTGGGATATTTCTGACTTTACAGAAGCTTTTTCTCTTAGAAATTACAGAGGCATTCATAGATTTCAAAGACTCGTGGTTTTATTTTTGCTAAAAGATACACTAACCTGCTACAATCAGTAGCAGTCTTAGCTGGTGAAACAGTCTTAGCTGTTTCACCAGTGATAGAATTTTAAAAGTATTTTTTTTTTTTTTAACTTCTGCTTATATAATAAGCAGCTGCTTTCCAAATACTTTGTGAACTCTGTATGTAATATTTATTTATTTGAATGCCTTTGAGTTTCAACATCTAATGCAACATGTACCTCAAAATTCTCAGCTTGCAGTTGCAGATTTCTTAACAGACTACACAGACGTGCCTGTGTTGACTTTTCTTTAAACAATTACAAACAACCAGGGAGACGCAGACACCTCTCCTTCTGTTACTGGGAGCTAGAAGCTAATAATGGAAGGATCATCCCTAAATGGAACAAAGATACACCATGCAGACATCTTTATGGCATCAGTCAAATCCTTTTCCCTTTCTTATCCCTTTCTGCACATTGTGTTCAGGGTGAGTGAGTGCTTATCAACATTTGCAACCGTTAAGATTTCTTTTCATTTTTGCACTGCTCGCAAACTGATCTGAACTCTGTATTGATCAGCAAAGACAGAAGTAAACACAGAACTCACACAAGAAAGTGGTAGAGGAAGCATTTCAACCCAGCAGGCCTCTCCAGGAAGTTGTAAACGTCACCCTGCATGCTGGTCTTGATGTAAGGGCTTTGGAAGTCCTTGTGATGATGACGCAGCCAGCTTGAACGGGGCAGAGGCGGTGGGACAGAGGTGATAGACGGCTGCTTGCGTAGCAGCGCTGGGCCTTTTGTTTCAGCATTCGGATGGGAGGGAATACCTGAGCCATTGTTCACCGGAACAGGATCCATTTCCAGTGAAGCAGGTGAAAACTGGCTGATGTTAGGTGCAGGAACTTGTAGAGCAGTGCTGCTGGTAGTCGTACCAGTGGAAGATGCAAGGTCCATATCTTGGTCCAGGCTGAGGCTGATGCTCGTGCTGGCATATCCATTCGGGCTGCATCGTGTGAAAGGGCCCACCATCCTGCTGTCACAGTCACGTTGCATGTGGCATGTCATGTGAAAGGAGTTAGGCCGTCTTTCCCCCATGCTGTCCCTCAGGATGATGCAACACGAACTTAAAGGTCCTTGAGGGTCTGCCCAAGGTTCTGGTAGAAAGGAAAATCCCAGTAGGACAAGAAACCCTAACTAAGCATGGCTAGCTGCCTGCTGCGTAAAAGAGTACTCTTTGTCGGGCTGCATTTGTGTCCATATCTGCAGAGGAAGAAAAAGTGACAGGAGTCAGTATTTTTAATTACCTTTAAGGGCTTTTAGTAGCTTTTAATGTAATGCAGGAAAAAGAATGTTAATACCGTAATGCTGAATATCGCATGAGCATCTGCTGCTGTAACAGGTGGCTCTCAAGTAAAGAAAAAATATTCTTGATCTAAAAATATCATCAGATTACAAGCTGGCAATAACAAACTTGGTTCCTTTCAGCATGTTATTTTTAAACAGTCGCCATATGTGGATCAGAGACCTTTCATTGTATAACTGTCCCATCCTTTGCACATAATTATATCTAAAGACGTTGCAGGATCATGAGTATTTCAGGTTTTTAAAGCTAGATAGAAAAGAGGGAGGATTTTTCCATTAATTTTACAGTCAAATTTAAATCTACTATGCAAATGACCAGTGGTCACTACGCTCAAACCTGCAGAACCAGAATCAGAACCATTATTTCTACCTGTACTTAGTGAGACATTTCTCAGCAAGAACTGGTGTAAAAAATTATGTTGAAAAACCTTTGCCCTTCCATTAAGGAACACAGAACAAACTTTTTCTATTAACACAATTAGAAAATAGGGTGAACAGAATAAGTGCAAATGAAACAACTTGCATGTAGGAAGTTATATCAAGAGGTCAATGTCCCTGGCCGTGACTACTATCCAGGCACTACCAGGAACCCACCCTGGAGCTAGGTCTTGGGGAGGCCTTCACACATGGAGTCCAGCCAGGCTCAGCCTGAACAAGCTACATGGGTTCACCTTCCTGTGGGCTGACCACATGCAGGATCTGTATGGGTTGGGTGCGTACCGTTTTGGTTGCAGCTAAAAGCGCAGGCCTTGGCGTGCTGACCCCAGGCTGACCAAACTGGTTATTGGAACATGGAACATCCATCTCACTCTCTCTAGGTTGGGAGTGATGTTTTGTCTCAAGTGGAGTAGTTTACGTATCTCAGGGTCTTGTTCACGAGAGAGGGAAGAATGGAGCGGGAGATTGATAGGGGGATCAGTGCAGCGTCTGCAGTAATGCAAACTCTGCACCGGTCTGTTGTGGTGAAGAGAGAGTTAAGCCTAAAGGCAAGGTCTTTGTTCAACGTTTGATCTTTGTTCTTACCCTCACCTGTCAGGGAGTGACCAAAAGAATGAAATGGTGCATACAAGTGACTGAAATGAGTTTCCTCCATAGGGTGGCTCCTTCTATCTCCTTACAGATAAAGTGAGAAGTTCAGTCATCTGGGAGGGACTCAAAGTAGAGTTGCTGCTCCTCCACTTCAGAAGGAGCCAGTTGAGGTGGTTCATCTGGTCAGGATGCCTCCTGGACACCTCCCAGTGGAGGTTCTCCAGGCATGCCCAACCAAGAGACCACAAGACAGACCCAGGACATGGATGGATGGATGGATGGATGGATGGATGGATGGATGGATGGATGGATGGATGGATGGATGGATGGATGGATGGATATTTAGAGAAAATAAATACGCTGTTAGCGTAAGGCACTTGATGTGACTACACAACATGGTTACATAAAACATTTCAAGTCTATGTTCAGCTGGATAAAATTTACTCTGATAACACTGTGGATAATTGCAGTCTTGTATATTACAATCTTTCTGCCTCTCTTTCATCTATTCACCTCCCAGCATTTTGTCTTTATAGTCAGCTGGATTAGAGTTAGTCAAACATGATGCAAAGTAAACTCATTCTTGAATAAAAACAAATAGTGCTACAGGAAGCAACTGCTTGTTATTTTAAGCCAACGCAAGAAAGACTTTCATAAAACCTCTGTTAACTTCAAGACGTGGCATTAAATGACAGCATTAGTGAAATCTCTATAGCTTTAATAAGCATAAAAGAGAAGATCTGTAGTAGACTCAGATACGCCTGCAGTTTAATACATGAATTGCCCCAAAAGAGGTTGACATGTGAGACCGTTTTGTCTGAAAACAACATAGAACCTGTAATGAAAACGGGACACCCTGACGAGTCAACAAAAACACTTTCCGTCTGCCTAATCAAAGTCATTTCTACTCTCTGCTGTCCAAAGTGGAGGAGTTTAAGTATCTTGGGGTCTTGTTCATGACTGAACAAGTTAATTAGAGCAGTCTTTGACAGATCGGAGGGCAAAGCATTCACTGAAGAGAAACTGAACCAGGTGATGAGATAGATGCTACCTAAAAGGATCGGAAAAAGTCTCATGGGACAAGGGACGTGTGGTAATTGAAGGCAACCCAGTCCGTCCTCAACTATGGATGAGCTGATGACAAGAGCTACATGCTCTACTGTTTTCATTTAGATAGAGTTTCTACCTTTAAAAACTACACACTCATGACACGCACAATAAACTGTCAGACATATAGGCTGCTGTGGGACTCTAGAGTTACAGTATTGTCTGACTTTCCATTAAACTGAGCTGACCCCCACGGCAGACTGCACATTATACTGGGTTATCCAGTCCCTGGAGAAAGACTGCTCATCCCTCATCTCTTGCAAACACACGAAAAACAATTTTAAGCTAAATGTATTAAAATGTGTGAAAACTGAACAAAAAAGGGAGAAACAGGCGACTAACAAATAAGGTAGTAGTTTTGACATTCTAGGTCTGACTGTTTTCAGAACTACAAACTACACTGTTAGTGTGTGCTGACTTTGCCAAAATGTAGCACATGTGGTATGACAGAAATTCCACAATCTCCAATAAGCTAAAAAGAAAAAAAAGAAAGAAAAAGATACCTGGATAGTGTGCTTCTTCTGAGGACATTTCCAGTGTGAAACTGACCAGACCACTGTGAAAGCCATGTGACATGATGAAACATGACAGTCATAGCAGTTATTCAACCAACTTACATTTGTACTGTAGAACAGTCATTTTTACTGTAGCATACTATGTACTCACAACACCTGCTGTACTGGTGTATGGTGATTGCAGTTGTACATTGTGTGGGTAGTAGGCAGCATGTGGCTTCAAAATGTACACT
>JBAMYA010000024.1:2846300-2898123 GCA_037176975.1 Arrhamphus sclerolepis | reverse complement strand
GACAGTGAATTGCTGTTGCAAGATTTGCAGCATCCGCAGGGCGAAGCAGGTTTTTAAATAAACTTTTAGTTCTGTTGAAAAACTGTCAAATGACAATTCTTCAAATATGATCTTTGTTTTTATTTCATCTCATTAACCTATTGGTTTGACATCTATACGAGATCTGTAAACTATTTTCTATATAAATCATCTGATATTCACATAGCTCTGAGAGTCTACCATATATAATATATAATATATAGAGACTCCTCACATCTCTCAGCAGGATAACCTGTACCACAGGTTTAAATGAAGAGCTTCACATCGTTGGCGTGAAGGAATGTGACTTGTCTCTATAATCTGTTATTCTTTTTAGCTCTCAGTCTCATAGATACCTTTAGTGCTTTCCCCTGAGGGTCTGGAGGCCATCGCCTTCACATTTGCATGTCAGGAGAGGGTGTGTGAGAAGTTCAACTGTGTTTAAATCTCAAATAGCCCTAGGATATTTGTCATCAATAGATGGAGATTCTGACACTTGAAGCGGGGGGAAAAAAAAGATACACCTTCTTCTGTGGCACAGACTACCTCCTGAACTATCTAAACACAATCACAAAATTTCAGCATTAGCGAGTAAATATTCATCATTCATCGTTTTTTTAAGAACTGATTATTTTCCTACGTGCCGGGATGTGATGCAACATTTTCATGTGTTCCTGCCTTTGGGTTTTACCAAACATGTCAGGTCAAGAGGTCAGGGACACAAAGGAATAAATAAACAAATAAATAAATAAATACTGAGTCAAAGAGACCTTTTTCTTAAAACTGCATACTATACTACTAGTGCATACTGATTTTGCCAAAATCTAGTACACAACATGCAATCTACAGTACGTGAAAGGTAGACGGCCTGCTTCTATCTAATGAACAACCAACCAGGCTTAGTCACATCCTATAACCCATACCCACTAACTCCCACCCACTGGGAGCCAGTATACTGGAGTACTGGAGGGCACTATGTTGTATGGGTTTTCAGAATCAGCCAGCATGGCAAATAGACTGGCAGAGGAAGGAGACAAAGGACTGTTCTCATACGGCTGAGGACAAACAGGTGACACGAATGAGATGCACACGGCACAAATTAAGAGATACAATGAGAGGTGTGGAGAGGCAGGGAGGACCAGATAAAACTGGGAGTGAAAACAACAAAACACAGAGGAGAGTCCTCACAGCAACGAACACAAGAAAAAAAAAATAGACCACCTTAATGTTAACATTATCGAATGTAATCAGTGCTGATTAAAAATATGACTGAAAAGTATCAGCCCTAATTATTTTACACTGATGCCATAGTCATCTCTACTCAGTGTGGAAGCATCAAACTCTGTACAGACAAAGATAAATTTAGCATCATTAAGAATAACACAGCACATGGCCATGGGTGAGTTGGGAAAATGTACAAAACATCCATCCTCTTTTTCTCCAGTGTTTTAGGAGAAACAACAGCCTTGAGCTTAAAGCTGGCGGAGTAATTTTCCAAGCAGATTAGGATGCCTACTGCATGCTTGCGGGGGATTGGACACATAAGCACAATACAATTCAACAATAAAGAAAGACAGATTACCTTTCCTGAGTGGCACAGAGCTGACCACACACTTACTGCTGTTTTCTTTCCAGCAGCTCCTTAAATCCACATGCATGCAGGCATTCACGAGCAAACACAGTGCAACACTCTTCAGACATGTACAGGCAAACAACACACAATCACACACACACACACACGAAGCCATAGCTTGCACACACCACTACTTGAGCCAGATCATCTGGTGTTGATCTTCTGTATTTACAAAGGCAATGCACTCAATCATACACTGTATTAGCTGCAAGAACAACTATGAACATCCACATGCATGTAAATTCAAGGTTTAATTTGACATTACCCATTTTTATTGTGCAAGCTGCAAGTTTTTGTCCACTTTCCTTTTTTTATTTTTTCGTTTTTCTATGTTTGTGTTAGCAACCTGCAGAGTACCTTCAGCCACTGATTAGTTTATATATAAAGTGCAGTTAAAAGCACCTTCAAAAGACAGTAATATGCTGTTGGGAGGTTGTGAGAACCACAGGACTGAATTAGATTAGACCAGCTGTGGCTGCAATGCATGCTGGTCTACCGCAACTGCGCTCACAGGGGAGTCAGGCATAAATGAATGAATCCTGTTCTGACTGTTAAATAAGCAGGAAAACTGAGAAACAGAAAAATAAACAGAAGATGAACCAGTATTTTTTCCCGTTTTTTTTTCCCCCTTAAAGCATACAATTAATTCAGAGTTTCACTGCATTCATTTTATTTAATTTTCTTTCCTTTTATATACTTTTATATTTTGTCATGGGTTGCAGCAGTCCCAATTTATGGATAAAATATGTAGATTTATACATAAAATAAGGCAACATGACTTCAGTAGCCTCTGTGCTAACTGCATGCCTTTCTATACGATGAACACCACCGTTAATTTGATGGTATAAACACTGACTTAATATCTCTCATGTGTTCCATTTCCATCTGCTTTGCTGAGGGAAAAATAAACCCTTAGCTGTTGGTTTGCTTCTGTCCATTATTCCCAAGACTGTTGTTTTCTAACAGAGTTACAATGCAGCTGTTTCATTAAAAGAAAAAGAAAAAAAAGGAATGTGTTGTTGAATCATACCAATTATATTACAGTATAATGCACAACTGACAGCAACATGTTAATTCAAGTCATACACAAAGGCTGTTGTATTGGTGAAATCTCCCTCTGCACATGGAGCAGGTTGGACCCGGTCTGGGGTCTTTAGGTCCCAGAGGACCAGCTAGGGTCTCGGGGCCCTAGTGCTTGAGAATAGCTAGGTGATCTATATTCATTGGGCAGCTTTGGAGCCGCCTGCTGTCATGACCTCCCCACCCCCCACAGAAGACGTACCTAGCCAGGAACCTATGTGTGTCTGTGTGTGTGTGTACGTGTGCATGTGTGCGCACTCCTCTTGGCACTAATGCAGTGTGACAGAGATGAATGGACCTGGACCACACGGTTTTCAGCAACTCAGGTTCCAGAGAGCCGAGAGTGGAGGGAGTTATCTGCATAAGGAATGGAGAGCATGTGAGTGAGGACAGAGGGAAGGAAGAAAGAGAGAGACTCCAGGGGAGAGAGGAGAGAATAAGATAACATGAGGAAATGAGTGGTGAGGGGTGACTGGATGCTGCTGTTGGATTGGAAACGGAATGAGAGAGGGAGGGCGTGCAACAAACTATTGGCATTTCTTCTCCTATGCAGAGGGGGATGAGAAGATCCTTAAGTTAAGAAGACAGTGGGGGGAAAGAGCATGCTGATCTTAAAAGAGGGCTAAATAAGCAAAGAGATTAAAGAAAGGGGAGAGAAGTGATGCAGACCATGGAGGTGGTGGTGGTGGTGGGGGGGGGGGTGTCAGGCACAGCTATTACAATTAAGGAAGAAGGAAAAGCAGATAACAAATGGCAAAAGGAGAAACAATTTCCTTGATTCAAGTTTTGTTTCATAAGTAGTGATGTTTTGATTTAGAAAGATAAGCAGATAAACTATTTAGACTCCATTGGGAAGCTTAATAGCTTATATACGTCAACTGTTTTGTGTATCGAAGATCTTTTTTTTTGTGGATGTCCTTCACAAAGCTTCTCTATACCATTTTTAACAGCAAGCGGCATGTTTAAACAAGTTTATGGATGAAATCCTTTTCCAATTCTGCTTACTTACTCTCAGGGCTTTAAATCATAAAGTTAAAAGGAATAAAGTTTTAGTGTAACTGCAAACATTCACTTAACTGTTCATAGTAGTAAAACTTATGTCCTGCATGCTTCTCTAAAATATCAGTGATACAAGCATGTGCAGAAACATAGTCTATGTTTTCAAATATTTTCTGAGAAAATTGGTCAAAAATCAACTCTAAAATAAAGGTATGCAAAGTCAAATTTAAGCTTATGATATAGGCTATCTTTACCTTTTAAATCCTTTTTCCTAAAAACTATTCTTGCATATGTTTTATGGTCTTGCTCTTTAACTGAGCTGTTGGCAGACTCTCCTTGGTTTAAATGGATCAATTTGGATTTTGGACAATTACATTAATATTCGACATCTTGCTAGTGTAGTGCTCCCATTATAGTCATTAAAAACAAAGAACTTGGCACCCGCTTACTAAAGAAAGTCTGATTTCCTGAGTGGGTGAAGGTTTAGGTCTCTGCATCTTTATTTAATGCTTGTTTTAAGACTGTGATCATTTTAGGGGCTTTACAACCGCACTTATTGTGAATTAGCCTTTCAGAGAGTTCTCTAGGCTTTACATTTAATGATGTGTCATCCTGGACACAGCCTTTATATATACATAGTGTAAAATGCCAAACAAAAAAAGCAAATATTACACTGTGATAACCTATAAAATTATGTGGTGTGTCATTTATGACATAGGGGTTGGAGAAGCTGCAAAGCCAAACACAGCACGGTTTACAAAACAAGGCTGCTGTGTTGCAGGTCACACCTCTTCTTCTGCAGTGTCATCCTGCTGTTTTAAAACGCCCACTGGGACTCCACAACAAAGTTTGCTGCAGTGTTTAAGGGTAAAGTTAATAAGAGTGTCACCATCTGTATGTGAAGAGGGTGAAAAGTCCCCTCTGACTGGCTTGTTCTCTAAACAGTCTGAAGTGGTGAATAAACAATGTCAAAAATACTGATCGTCAGTTGTTTTGTCAATATTACAAGAAAAAATAATCTGTGTGCACGCATCTTAAAGCATGGAGAAACAGTTATCAGTCTTTTAGGTGTTTTCTAATAAAGTATTCTGACTTCATGACCATCACACTTAACTACAGCCTCCATTTGACGGGATCATTTGCTGGATACAATGGCCACGTATGGAACAGGCGTTGAATAAGAATGTGCAATCCATAATCCATACCTATAATGATCACGATAATGATTGTTTTGCAGACAGTTTGCACACAAACAGTTCTTTGCTTCCTGCCTGTATAGGTGTTTGAGGCAGCAGCATCGATGTGTTTACGTACCATATGCACCATGCTGGTTCTTATTATGAACCTTGGGCGTTCTCGGCTCCCTCCTCCGCTAGCCACGATTAACAATCATTCCCCTGTCAGAGTAATGAACATGCGCAGAGAGCAGAGAAAGAGAAAAGACCTGGAGGAAAATCAGAGAAGGGGTGGCAATGAAAGAGAACAGAACCTATAGGGAGGTGTGTAAAAAGGACATCAGTAAAGGAATGAATTTAGAAGGCACTGGGGAAAAGATGAGGCTGCAGAGAAAAAGAGGTGATTAGAGGGAAAAACAATTCACAAAATCAGATCAAGAGCAACGAGGGTTTATTGTGTCAGCAGGAGGAACTCACCTGAACATTGTGTGGACAGGGCCTGATGGGATACCAGTTTGAAAAGTGATGGCATCATTTTCAGAAAGAAGTGACTTAACAAGCAAAATTCAGCACTTAAACATGGTTTCAGAACCAATCACAAATTTAATTCTCTTCAAGGAGACTTTGCCTTTAAAGATGTTTGACATTATATTAAATAGAATTGCATTCTATTTAGGTTGATACATTCAGGCGTCAGTATTTTCTGTTTTGCATCTCAAAGACATTGGATAATAAATCTGGAAGTGATTAAAACTTTGATAAAACAACAAGGGCGTGCTTCAGAACAGTTCTGCATCAAACTACTTTGCTTTGCCTGACTGATTTTACTTGATTGATTTTCGTGACAAGCAAAGAATGTTTTTCTGCATGTCTGAATCCGATCATATTATGAAAGACTTCCAATACACCCACAATGCAATATGTCTTAGTCATTTTCTTTAGTAGAGTGTATTAAGGTTACGCCCTCCAGCTTTACATACCGATCATTTGATTTTATGGACCACAATGAGTTGTAGATGTGTCTTTATTCTTCATGATTGCTGATTGGATTACTGGAAGAAATACGGGTTATGGTGTATTTTTGAGCATGATACAAATATAACAATTATTAATGTCATTTGTTGGAGACACAAACACACAATTCACACCAAATCACCACTTTCCTCTCCTGGTTTCTGGTTCATGTTAGAGAGCTACAGTATATTCTGTATTTCTGACCTTGCATCACACAGTTCAGCATTCAGTGCTGCAGACAGCCTCGACTGACACAATGATGACAGGATTATTAAATCTGATAATGCTGCAGATGCTCCGCTCCTTTATGTGATTGTGAATCAAGGTAAGATGATAGAGGTGACTCTCGTAAATGGCCAACTAGTAAATAGCTATTTGTAAGGCTAATTAAAGCATGCACAATGTCACATTTGTGCACTTTGAGAATTAATGTCCATGAATGACTATCGGGAATAATTCCATCAGCTCATTAATAAATCATTTACTCCTACTTCCATGTATCTGCACTAGATTAGCAGGAGAAAGTCTCAAAATGAGGAAGGGGGTTGATGGAGGTTGCTGTGGCAACACTAATGACACCCACCCCCCACTGTCTTTGTGTGCTGGTTCTTTCCTGAAGATACAATGTAATTGAAGCTTGTGCTCAGGTTGGTGCAGACGGGAAAAAATGATTTAAGCTGTACAGAGGAGTGATAAGATAAAGGCAGCACCTAAATACACGAGTGAAGAAACACAGAGAATGGAGATGGAGATTCACGTAGGTGCACCGCATACGAGAAATGAATAAACAATCATGTTCTGGGGTATGTATAAAAGGCTGAGCAGGGTCATTTCTAATATTGTATCAAAATAACAAGAAAAAAAGATCTAAATGATACAGAAAGGGTTCAGCTCTGGGGCATCAGTGGCAGGAGCTTTTTGTCACAAATGTGCTCAAATGGCTGCAGGTGTTCGACATCTGCAATGACAAAGACATCAATAACCAGAGTTCGAAAATGTGGTGAGCAGTGCAGATTTTATGTTGTGGATATTTGTATATTAAGTGTTATATATAAGGGAAAGAAACACGGGAGCAACTCATGCAAGTGAGAGCTCAACTGCAGCGTGTGATGAAACAGAGCAGCTGTAACTGTTTCTATAAACGGTTACAAAGGATATTCCAGCAGGGTTGAAATGCGCATAATTATAAAGATAAATTTAGGTTTATATGTCCAGTGGTACAAAAATCACAAGCTTAGGTACGTAGACATGTGGAAGCATGATTCGGTCTTTAGCATATTTACGAATAAGGCACATGTGTACATGTGTTGTGCAGCAAAATAACACCATGACTCTGGATGTTTCAGCTGGATAGAATGAGTGCAGTTTTTGAAGAAGACTCTCTATGCTCTCAAGGTCATTTTACTCACATGGTTTGGGTCCACTCCTCTAAAGATTCACAGCAAATCTACCGGATTAAGTGTGAATGATTGTCTTTATCCTACAATGAAACATTACCACATCATACTTCATTATGAAAACGGGAATGTCCTCTTTGTTTCTATGTTCTATAAGGGCTTCAGGAGGTTCTGCATATATTGATATAGTTGAACATCGTCTCCACACAGCTGAGATGTAGCTGCTGGGGAAGACCTAGAGATTTTGTGTTAGACCACAGGTAAGAATATTAAAAAAAAACAACCAAAAAAACCAAACACACAAAATGTAATATATTTCAGAAGTATAGTGTTTTATCCCTCAAGCAGACACGTAAAACTAAATGCAAAGAGTATCGTTGTTCTTCTGGTCACCAATTTGAAAATGTGATAATTCAAGAGGAAAAATCAACACTCTGCTTTTGGTTTTGCCAAATAGTTGAAATGAAATGGCCAAAACTGAGACACATTTTAATCAATAGGCCAAAACCACATTGATGTGAATGGAAAACAAAGTGTCAAAGATGATGAGTATATTCTCATTATCTGTAGCAAAAGTGCTTGCAATGGTAAAAGATACATTAAGTTTAGTATTTTACTTCATTTGTCATGTGTAAGTTGCCACAGGGCCACCAGTACAACGATATGTTGTGTACAAGAAGAACCAGTCAACTCAGCTAGTAGACCATTAGCAATTTTAAAAAAAGTAGAATACAAGAAGAATAATATAATTTACATAGGAGCACACAAGAATAACATAAATAGTATAAATTACAAAGTGAAGTAGCATAGTAGACTTTTAAGTAAAGAAGCTAAAATTCCTGTTATGCATTAGTGAAATATATGCTTTGTAAGTGAGCCTGAAAAAGAGAGATAGAACTTAGGCCTAGAGCATTTACACAGAGTATAATATTAAGCGTGTAGAGTGTTAAAGATATTAAATTGCAGCGTTATTGAATAGCAGCTATTTTATAGCAGCTACAATTCTGCACAGAGTACAGAGAATTAAATAGAGTTTTCTAAAATAAATAGGGTATTCTATTGCAATTAAAGATCACTCTAAGTCTGTGGTGTATTATATTGCACATTTTATATATCAGCATGCAGCTGTGTATATTGCTTTATATTGCACGCTGTTGTGTTCATTTCTTTTATGGGTACAGCGACAGTGATTTTCAGCAGCTGTTGATTATTCAGTGAGGGAGAGTTTCAGTGACAGTGGTCAGAAAAGTGGCAATGCAGAGTTCTTTGTCTGGTATGACTGAGTGGCAGTGTTGGTCAGGTTTTGAGAGTTGAGGAGCCTGATGACCTGAGGATTAAAACTGTCCTTTAGTCTGTTTGTGCATTTGTTCAGTCTGGACCTCTGCATCGTCTTCCTGACGGCAACAAAGAGAGCTGCTGATGCTCTGCGCCTTTCTCAGGCACCTTTTACAGGAATGATCCTGATTGGACGAGAGCTTTGGTCCGGTGAAACTCAACTAGCTGCTAAACATTCAGCATTTTCATTTTTATTAAATAAGTTAGTGGAGGACCAATTGAAGAGGATAATGATCATCATTCTGGGAAAACAAAATAATTCAAATTCAAAAATTTTCTTTCATATTAAAGACAGGAGACAGAGTTGGGGATAGCAGAGGTTAAAATGTTGAGGTTCTCTTTGGGAATGAAGATGGATTGGATCAGGAATGAGGACACTGGAGGGACAGCGCATGTTAGATGTTTTGGGGGGAAACTCAGAGAGGACAGACTGAGATGGTTTGGGCATCTACGGAGGAGGGATGGTGAATATATCGGTAGAGGGATGATGAGGTTGGAACTGCCAGGCAGGAGGTCTAGAGGAAGACCAAAGAGGAGATTTATGGATGTAGTGAAAGAGGACAAGAAGTTAGTGTGAGAGAAGAGGATGCAGAGGACAGGGTTGGATAGAGCCAGATGATTTGCTGTGGTGACCCTTGAAGGGAACAGCTGAAAGAAAAAAAGATGAAGAAAAAGAACGATAGAAGGCTATGTTGTGTGTTGTTGCACTATTAAGATGTGTCAGTGTTTGGGCTTTTTAAATTTTGGCCATGGCTGGTACATTTTCCTTAAATATGCTTATTTTGTGCTATTGTAACAGTAATGTAGTGAAGCTGCAGTTAGTTTGGTTCAAAGAAGCGTTTAGTTTAAAATTGTAGAGTTTCTCTGTCAAAAGACCTGCAGGTGAAGATGTCCCTGAGGTTGGAGGCTGAATATCTAACTGATGGTTACAGAGGAAGTTTGGATTGATGAGAGGAAATGTAGACACACAGGGAGAGTTTTGTTAACTTGTCTTGCCAAATTAACAATTTCAAAAAGGCACAAGATCATACTGGCATGCCTTTGAGAGCTGTGGTCTTCTGGTGCTGCGGCCAGACTGGAGAGAAACAAAAGATACAAGTTCTTCTAGCAGATGGATACTCAAAGAATGCTTTGGTAGCCCACAACTGGAATGACTTCATCTATGAAGAAATGCTGGAAGCTCTCAAACATTTGGGCAATTCACGGATGTTGCAATACAGTGTAATATTTGAAATGTGGGCAGGATTACACAGTGGTTGCTCAAATGTGTCGGTGTGATTCTGGTGGTTTCCAGAATACTGACCGTTAAATTACTGTCCCAACAGCTTTGAGCTGCTTGATTATTCTGTGAAAAGGTCCTGTACAGGCCGCGTTTCCTACTTCATTCTGTCAAGCTTTTAAAATGTCTTTACTGTCATAAATTGAGCTCACATTGAAGTCACTTATTTTCAGTTTTGGCTTTATGGGTATTGTTTTTAACAAAAAACACCTTCCTCCTTCATTTACCTGTCTTTACTCCTCTTTTTCCCTCCCATCCCCCCTCCCATCCAGCAGGAGAAACAGACAGGGAAAGTAAAGAAAATACGTCCTGTTCCACAGGTATTTTCAGAACCACCTTTCTTCACTGACTCCCTCTCACTTCTCTTTTTTTCCAAGCGGGATTTCACCTCTAACCAGTGTCTTTATAACATTGTTTTGGATTAGAAGAACAAATGTTTAAATAATTCTTTCCCAAGTTACATTTCTGGAGTTTCCTTTGACCATCAACTGATGGTTGACATATGTATTATGACACATGCTGCATTTCTAGTCTTTTTTTGTTTTGTTTTTTGTTTCACACAGACGTTTATTATTCCACTGATTCCTGACAGTTCAGACACAATTTGAGAAACTGAAGTGATTTGTTCTCTTCGCTGAAAAGTGTTAAAGTTGTGTCCATTCCATTTAACCTAAAGCTCTGATAGTCAGAAAATTGTAACTTTAGTTAATATGGGGTTGTGTGTATCGTTAAATCTTGTGTTTGCTGTGCTTCGGTGGGCACAGCGGTTGGTGGTCGTCTTCCTGTTGGCAATAGTTCAGTTCCAAGCTCTTCGCTTAATAAGTTATTAAAGTGCCACATGTTTGAGAAGTGAAAGGGATAATTTTTCTCAAAAATTCTCTGAATTCATTGGAATAAGATTTAAATCTATAAATGTGGAATCAGAATAAACACTGAATTTATTGTGAAACCAAACTGCTTTGCCTTTCACTTCACGTGCAGCTAAACTTGGGAAAGGGTTTTTAAGTTGTCTACAGAGATGAAAATGTCCTGCTGTATCTTCTATTGTTGTGGTTTCCTTCTAATGTGCTAAATCTGTCTAAACTGTTTCCGCTTTTACTAAAAATACATTTGCATTCTGCTATATTTAACTGCACTCAGCGACTCAGGCTGTCAGATTGATCTGGTATCTCTTTATTCACTGCTTAAAAAAGAAAACTCAGCAGATGTTTTTCATGATGTAGCTCTCAGTGACCCGCATCATTTCTCTACATATCACCACATGAATCACATGTAAGGGCTACTTAATAACTTTATTCATAAAGTTGTTGACGTTGGTTTGAGTTTGACGTACTTTACTGTCCACAGACATAAATGAACATTTATTAAGTGCCTTAGCTGTGTTATTGAAGTTATTTTCTGACTCAGAAAAATGACTTCTTAACTAGCTACCTTAAACACTGGTAACGAAAACCACAGTAATGAGAACGTTTTCTTATTTGGTGTTTTACCTGAGGAAACCATCTTTTTTTTCAGAGAACAGAGGTAGACCTCTGTGATCACTGTTACCTGCAGTCACTTCACCCACTTAAAACTTTGTGCATGTAACCTCACTCCTGTCATAATAAATCTAACGGCCTATAGCTACTTACTTTTCTCCCTAATATATATGTTGTGATATTACAAAAGACAACCACAGTGTGAAACCATCACAGTTGATAACATGAGGTCCTGTTTATGCCTGTAAATGTGAAAACAGCATTGGGAGATTTGTTTCTCTATGAATGATGCTGAATGTACATCAGACCTGGGTCGTTTAAGTTCAGTTTTATATTATCTCAGTAAGTTACCCAGTTCTGATGGACCTTCATGGAATAACACAAACCATCTCCTTGACTATGATGCATGTCTGTAAGAGCTAACTTTCTGACATTCTTGTGTTGTAGAATGTAGAAACATTTGTTGAATGCTGTGTGACATTTTGATCACAACGTGAGGAATCTGGAAGCTCACCACTCCAGTTTATTCTGATGCACGTTTGCCTTGCTCGATGGGCACACCTGACTTGTCTGCGTTTTCGTGTACCAGGTTCTGTGGAACCCAGAGGTGGACTTGTGTTGGCACACTCTGATTCGTGAAGCTTCAGACGAATGTGAACCAGAATGGTGCAACTCTGAAGACCCTCTCTTCATTCTGTACACCAGTGGCTCAACTGGAAAACCAAAAGTAAGGGAAGAACACGTTTAGACACAAACTTAAACTCTCCATCCACGTTGGCAGAGTGGATGGATTTTCTTCTGGTTTGTGCTTGACGTTATAAAGACCATATATTGCTGCTGCATCCATGTCCACTCCAGATGTTTTATCTGATTTATTTGTCTAAAATAATAAGAAAATTGGCATACCTGACCAATTAACTTCTCTTTAGTCAGTTGTTGCTTTTTTTTGGCCCTTCAAAGAAGGTACTTTACCTAAACTGGCTGTTATTCCCAAATGGTTAATATCAAATTTTGTGACTCAAGTAAGTAAGTAAAACTGAAAGTCTACACTCTGATCACATCTTAACTATTTTATCTCAAATCTATTGTGATGGTGTATGAAGGAAAAATTATAAAAACTCATTGGCCAAATACAGCTTGACCTAAGTGTAAATTTATTTGTTTAATTTTTTCTTATCACATCAGTTAATCTTACACCAAGCATTTGTTTGGGAGATCTTAAAATATAGACAATGAAATTTGCTGTCATGCTGCGTGTATTTTTCAGTCTTTGCCAATATTTCTTTGTGCAGGGAGTACTGCACACAGTCAGCGGCTACATGCTCTACACTGCCACAACCTTCAAACTGGTGTTTGACCACCAGCCTGATGACATCTACTGGTGCACAGCGGACATCGGCTGGATTACAGGACACTCCTACATTACCTACGGCCCTCTGGCTAATGGGGCCACCAGCGTCCTGGTGAGTGCAGGTGCAGGGATTTACTCAGCATCTTGTTTTTCAGACTTTGGTTTTTAGGAAATTTCTGTTTTTCCATCATGCTGCAAAGAACATACAATAATGTTTCCATCTAAACAAACATAACGCACAGTCCATACCAGTGGTGTCTTTAGATCAAACCATGATCAGACCTTTTCTCCGCTGTGTCTGCTGCAGTCTGAAGAAAGCCAGACACAGGTGCCTGTAGTTTTTTATTTGGCCAGGAGATGGCGCTTGTTCTGCTCACTGGCATCTCATTGGCGGGTGGTGACCCGCACCACATCCCAAAGGTGCTCTACTAGTTGAAAAAATGTTGACTTTGGGGGCCATTTGAGAACAGTGACTTCACGCACATATACAAACATGAAGTTTGAGATGGTTTGAGCTTTGTGCCCATCAGTACATGAGCATTTCAGGAAATATTTTTTCCAATCTTATTGTTCAGTTTTCCTTGATTGGACAATTGATGCACAATTTGGAATTCAGAAACTGGCCTTTACCATATATGCCTGCCTAAATATACTTAACACATTCACAAGTTGCTGCCATTTGAATGGGTGATGCAGTGTTTGTATTTGTGTCAACAAGCAGTTGAATATTAGCTGTTCCAAGGACCAGAATCTGCTGGAGGTACTCTCCTCGTTTTGGGGTCACAGCCCTGAGAACTCCAGTCACCACCAGCACCACTGTTGCCTTTACTTTCTACCTTCTATCTTTACTGCTTCCTCTTTAACCCTTGGTATTGGCCAACGTTCTTGTGTACCTTCTTCATGATGTTGTTGTCACTTTGGGTTACTACATCTGTCATCACTTGTCTTCCTCCACCACCCTGCATGGTTTGCTAACTGTCATCAATTCATTGGTCTGGGTTTAGAAAGACCACTGGTTTTTGGTCTTTCATTCTCTTCCACTCTTAAAGGTATTTCCCACTGACTTTGGGACTTTCTAAGTCGCACACACCCTAAATAATCATGCTTTATTTTAACTTCTTGGTTATGGTATTGCATGTATGCTGCACCTTAGACTCTAGAAGTGCTAGAACCTGATCTTTGTCACTCTGGAGTTCAGGGCCTCATCTTCTGCCACTATGATTAGTGTCTCAGTGCTGTGTCTCATGTCGTTCTTTCATATCCTCTGGTAGGACTTCTCTTCAGTCTGCTGGTGGCCGCGCTGAACAAGCGCTTCTGCCTTCGTGATCGCTCTAGTTCTTGTTTTTCCTCATTGTCTTTCTGCTGCCTAAGACATCCACTTAGCAGTTCATCACTAGGGACCATCCAATGGATGTATTTCTGTACTCTACAGACTTTCTCTTTTTGCTTAGTTTTCAGGGTTAGGGGGTCAGACCTGGGGTAAACCCTCACTGCATTGCATGGAGCTTTTCCTTTTTTCCTGACATCAGTAGCTTCCATTAGAGCTGGGCACTTAATCTAAAATTAATCCAAACCGACATTCAGAACCAATAATTGATGTAATCTTGCTCATGCTCATCCATCCATCCATTATCTTTATCCATTAATTCCTCTGCATGGTCATGGTTGTCTGCTGGAGTCTATCCCATCTGGGCAACAGGGAGGGGTCCATGCTGGACCGGTCACCAGTCCATTGCAGGGCCACATGTAGACAAACAACTATACACACTTTCACTCATACCTAAGGGCAGTTTAGAAATACCAATTAACCTAACATGTATGTGTTTGGACAGTAAAAGGAATCTGGAGTATCCAGAGAGAACCCATGCAAGCAGAGAACATGTAAACTCCACACCCTGTGGAGACTTGAACCAGGAACCTTGTTGCTGTGAGGCAACGGTGCTGACCACCAAGTCACCATGCTGCCTCTTGCTCATGTCGCTTGTTTCAGCCATTTCCCTTCTTGAAATCTTAATTAAATATGTAAATGTCTGTGTTTCCTCTCTCTTTTTAAAAAAAATTGTTATTGGAGTTTGCTAAAAGGCAGCCGAAGGCCCATGAGAAATAAAACTCTCTGGTCTGATGAGACAAAGATTGAACTCTTTGGTGTGAATGCCAGACATCATGTTTGGAGGAAACCAGGCACCACTGATCCCGTGGCCAACACCATCCCTACAGTGAAGCATGGTGGTGGCAGAATCATGCTTTGGGGATGTTTTCCAGCAGCAGGAACTGGGAGACTAGTCAGGACAGAGGGAAAGATGAATGCAGCAATGTTCAGAAACATCCTGGATGAAAACCTGCTCCAGAGCACTCTGGACCTCAGACTGGGGCAACAGTTCATCTTTCAGCAGGACAATGATCCCAAGATACAGCCAAGACATCAGCCAAGATATCAGAGGAGTGGCTTCAGGACAACTCTGGGAATGTCCTTGAGTGGCCCAGACTTGAATCCAATTGAACATCTCTGGAAAGATCTGAAAATGTCCCGACGTTACCCATCGAACCTGATAGAGCTGGAGAGGTTTTGCAAAGAGGACTGGACCAAACTGGCCAAAGATGGGTCATCCAAGCTGGTGGATCATACTCAAGAAGACTGAGGCTGTAATTGCTGCTAAACAAGCTTCAACAAAGTACTAAGCGAAGGCTGCGAATATTTATGTACAAGCAGTTTCTTACGTTTTTAATTCTAATACATTTTCAAAAGTCTCATGTTGTCATTAAGGAGTTTTGAGTCAAAAATAATTTAATCCATTTTGGAATAAGGCTGTAACCTAACAAAATGTGGACAAACTGAAGCACTGATGCACCGTATCTCTTTGTAGGTATATGGTTGTGTCCGTATCTCTTACAAACTGCTGAACTGTTTCTGTTTGTTGTCTTAACTCATTGGTGTTTCTGTCTGTCTTCCAGTTCGAGGGTCTGCCCACTTACCCAGATGTGAGCCGTATGTGGGAGATTGTAGACAAGTATTCTGTTACAAAGTTCTACACGGCCCCGACTGCCATCCGACTGTTGATGAAGTTTGGCAGCGATCCGGTGCAGAAGTGAGTTAATGTTATTATGTTTTATGCTAATCCTGGCATTGTTTCTTTCTGGTTCCATGTAGACGAATAAAAATGTATATATGTTAATGTACGTGGCTAAATGATTTTATTTTTTATTTTTTGTTATTTTGTTGGTCCACAAACGGAAACTTTGAGTTCCTCGTCTTTGTGTCTGCAGGTATAAGCGTGAGTCCCTGAAGGTTTTGGGGACAGTTGGGGAACCCATCAACCCTGAGGCCTGGCACTGGTACTACAACGTGGTGGGAGAGAAGAGATGTCCGATTGTCGACACTTTCTGGCAGACAGAAACTGTTAGTAATCATCGTCTATCCACCGAGAAGCTTTACTGCACTCTGTTTACGTAGGACGGCCTTTTCTTCACTTTATGTCCCAGGGGGCGAGAAAATACATGATCTATTTTAATCTAGATTAAAATTAACTTGATTTTACAACTAAAATATAACAATTATACTTCAAAGAAATTGTGTGTGAAAACTGTAATCCCTGTTTAGTGTCATGATGGATGGCTGGTGAAGGATTTCTGAACATTATGTGGATAAAATGCATTTCTGTGCCTTTTAGGGAGGGCACGTGTTGACTCCTCTACCAGCAGCAACACCCATGAAACCTGGATCAGCTGTGAGTAAATGATGAAGGAAATGGGCTCTGTGTCTCAGTACAGATGTGTTTGTGAAACGTTGGGCTGCTCAGGAGTGTTTGTATGTCTTCCAGTGTAACTACTAAAGTGACCAAAACGTGTACCTAATATCTGCTGTTATTCTTGACCTGGAGCTTCTGCTGTCCATCCATCAGTGGTCGTCAGGGAGGATGAAGCTGATTTGACAATGTCCTGAGAAAACTGTTAAAAACATAGTGTACAAGTTGTGATGAAATATATTTGGTAGATGGTTACAAAAATGTGTAGAAAGTAAAAAATGAGGGATGAGTTTGTAACATGTTTATCGTCATTAATGTAAACTTTATTGAACCAGGAAAGACCCCACAAAGAGCTCTTTTAAAAGAGCTTCCAGTTTTTGGAGCGAAGCAGCGCAGTCACGCCTGTAGAAAAGATCACAAACACCAAGAGGTTTCCACAAATTAAATGTCAATTATTAAGAATGATGATGAATATCACAGGACGTCATTATAATTTGACAAAAAGCATATGAAAACATACAGACTGAAACATGTTGATCTTTAACGATCTGCCTTTAAGTAAAACAAATTTCTTTGAATGTGTTCATTAAAATCATCTTCTTTCATTACATGCAGATTTTTGATTTGCAAAAGAGACCAGTATATTTAAACAGGCCTTTTCCGTAACACTTATTAGCCAGAGTAAATAAATCATCACTGAAGACGATAACTTCCAGAGGATTTTTTAAAAAATACGTTTCAGCCAAAATTCTTCCTCCCAACAATGATATAAATTCATAGACTCATACAGAAAAAAATGACTTCCAGTTATTGCTGCTTGAGTCGTATTGTGTTTTGTTTTCTATCAGCTTTACTGGTCAGGTTTATATACGCAAACGAGGAGTCTTGGCTTTAGTCTGTACGTGCAGAGGACCACCCTCAGATTTAAAATTAAAGCAACATGCACACATCTTAATTATGTACAATATACAAGAACAATGTAAAACAGTATTGCAAAACCAGCAGTGGAAAAAGGAAATTCTGTATTTTTGCATAAATGTATGTGCATCTACAGTACATTTACAGTGCATCATGGATGTAAGTGGTACTGCACAGTTTTAGATGGCAGAAATGCTGATGGCCGTGTAATATTTCATGATGAACCTACACATTCATCTGGGTTTGTTTATCTAATGTAAGAGTAGATAACTTTTTATTTTTGTGCCAGTAGTGGCCTTTATTGAAGTCGTCCGAGTATTAACGTTTTTATGTTCTCATGCAGACCTGAATAGACCTATTACTTTATGAGAGATTATAAAATCAACTAGCTAAAAGTTGACAGTTTTGATGAGCAGACAGTCCTACACTGAATAAGCTTTATTTCAGTAACGGTCATAATCAGTGTGGAGGTGAGAGGTCCACCGTTCTCCTGAGGAATAGAGTTATCTTGCAGAGCAAACGGGTACAAGGATGGGATGAGTTGAATAGACACTGTGCTCTGTATTTTTATTGGGGTTGTGGGACATGCTGGTGTTAGTTTTGTGGTGTTTCTGATCTCGGCTCTGGTCTGAATCAGTTGAGTTTGTACACATTTTCCTCCTTGGTTCTGTTTCTTTTTGCAAGGAAATTCAAATTCAGGTATACCTAAATGCATCCTTCAAACCACCCGAGAACGTCCTCACTGCTTATTATTCTGAGGTCTCTGTCGTGGGAACAAAAAAAAAAGGGGGTAAACGTGGAGGAGATTGTTGTTGAACTGTGTTGGAGTGAGACATGGTGAACCTTTAGGGTGGCTGTTGTCTGAAGGAAGAACAAGCTTCTGTTTTAAGCACAGTAGCCCTGATGTTTGAAAGCAAATAAAATAAAGCTGTTAATATCTGTTTTCCTGTCCTCCAGACCTTCCCATTCTTTGGAGTGGTTCCGGCTATCTTGAATGAGTCAGGAGAAGAGCTAACGGGGCCAAGTGAAGGATACCTGGTTAGGAACCTGATTATTATTGGCAGGATTCAGAGTGTGACATTATCTTGATTGTTATAACCATTATTATTATTGTTCTTGTTAATATTACGTGTTGATTTCGTATGTTTTTGTTCATGTCTGCTTTTGTCGTGAATGTTTCTTCTTCGTGTCCGTCATCATGCAGGTGTTCAAACAGCCGTGGCCCGGAGTGATGAGGACCGTGTACGGAAACCATCAGAGGTTTGAAACCACCTACTTCAAGAAGTTTCCTGGATACTACGTCACAGGAGACGGTGAGAACAAGACCGAGCCCTTCAGCAGAAACATTTGGAATTGAAAGTGTTTGTATTTCCTTTTTCCCATGACTGTAAATGTGGTCTGTAGCACCATGAAGGGGATGTTAGTACAGATATAAAGGCATTTCTTTTTTTATTATACCAAGTTCTGATTTTATGTTGTTGAAAGCTGGTAAGTCATAAATAAAGCCACCAGCTACAATAATAACACCTTATTTTACTGTGAGATTAAAAGAATAAAGCTGAATCCTCATACATTTATATTCCTTTTAAAGCTCCTCAACACTTAAAAGGGTCATGAATAGTAACGAAGAAGTGCTCTTTGTCCTAAAGTTTGCTCTTGAAATTTAAATCTATAGGCTGCCGCAGAGACAAGGATGGCTACTACTGGATAACGGGGAGGATAGATGACATGCTGAATGTTTCAGGTAAGAGTTTTTGTTCATAATGTTCCCACAAATTTACTTTTAGTAATCAGTTAGCTAGCTACATCAAATAAAACCAGTATTTATGCAGCAAAAGTCTCTGGATACTGTAAGAGGCTTCAGGCAGCTGCTAATTGAACTGTGATTTGCCAATGCTCAGTTTAAAATGTGGGACTTTGTGAGATTTCTTCCATTCCTATGTGTTTTCCCTCCAGGTCACCTGTTGAGTACAGCAGAGGTGGAGTCGGCTCTCGTGGAGCACAAGGCTGTCGCAGAAGCTGCTGTGGTGGGTCGGCCTCATTCTGTCAAAGGAGAAAGCCTCTACTGCTTCGTAACGCTGAAGGATGGAGTGATATACAACCACACTCTGGAGTCAGAACTCAAGAAGCAAGGTTAGCCAGCAGACATGTTTTCCTTTGTCTCTTTAAAGGTGTTATCTTTCTGATACTTAACAGATACAGAGTTACATGAGTCATATTGCATCATAGCTGAAGGAGTTTCTGAAATCAATTTAGAGTTTCCAACATTTCCGTTCCTCTGCAAAGTACTTGGGTTGACAATATTAAAGTCTCCTGAGATGCATTAAAATTCAAACAGTTTCAGCAACAAATGTAATTTTACCAGAGAGGTTGAACATGGTTATTTTTATTATTATTATCATCATCATTATGTTTATGACATTTTAAGTTAATCTGCTGTATTTTGTTTTTTGTTGCGCTCACAGTGAGGGAAAAGATTGGTGCCATTGCAACACCAGACTACATCCAGAATGCACCAGGGCTACCCAAGACCAGATCTGGTAATGTCTCCTCTCCACCATCACAACACCATCCTTGTTCTGGACTGCCTCTGTAGCTGGTGTTGACATGTTAGGACATATGTGTGCTTCACAGTAGGACGTTCTCGGAGGGAAATAACATTCCAATATCCACAACCCTCTTTACTCAAAAATAATCCGTTTTTATTGGTGTTCACACAAAGACACGTGTCTCAGAAGTAAAGCTGGGTGCCCGAGACAATGATGAATCTGGTATGTCTGCGTCTGTGGACCAGCTCGAGTTGATGCTTTTAAATGGACCTGACACTTCATCAAGCCAGTGTAGCCAATCAGAAGAGCCGACTCCTGTCCAATCAACCTGAAGCCTCACACACACCCCCGTTGTACGTTGCTGCAACGCATACGTGTGAATCCAGCGTAAGAAAGCTCAAGCTGACCAGAGAAAAACGAGATTTTTCTATTAAAGATTATGTCCATGTTTCCTAAAGCATTGTTGTCTTCTGGACTGAAGAGACTCACAAAGTTCTTTTACAGTTTAGATTACAAGTCAGCCTCAGGGTTTGGGTCTCTGAAGACCATCAAAGCTGCAGCAGACAGTGAAACTCGTCCTTACCAGTGTCACTTCTGCTCTCTGTAATCTCTGCAGGGAAAATCATGCGACGGGTGCTTCGTAAAATTGCCTGCAACGAGAAGGACTTGGGCGACATCTCGACGCTGGCCGACTCCTCCGTGGTCGATCAGCTCTTCCAGAACCGATGCAGCACCAACGTGTGATGCCGCTTGCGAAAAGGCGTCGGACTGCTGCTGCACGCGTGGGGTTGCAGATTCACCAGGGACAAGGAAGGCGAGCAGGAATTGCATAAACTCGGTTTTGTCCAACCAAAAGCCTTTTTATCCCTCAGTGAGGATGGCCTCTACTTGAACTGACCCCACTGTTCTTTATGTCAGAAAACTCAGCAGCGGGTGGATAAACAATCCGACTGGTCAGTGGCAAATATGTCCCTCCTCTCTTGCCGTAGTAATAACCACAAACACAATTGTCTTTGCATTTAAGTGAACATCTGTCTGAAACCTCTTCAGAGGTTGTTGTTGAGACAGAAGGCAGCAGTGGAGCCAGATGTTTTTTCTGGTTAGGAGTCCGCTGCAGTTGAACTGTCTTTAGAAAGAACCAGGTAACATTTGACATAGTTTTGTACCAGTGTTTCAGCCAATGACATGCAGAAATATGCACCTGCTCAGTGAAAGGATGGTTCCAGTACGCTCTCCTGTCTGGCTCCAGCAGCGTTTCTGTATTTCTGTTGTCACTTTCTACACTGGCATAAAACCGATGTGAAGTCCTGCCTCTGACTGCCACGTAGCTTAATCCACGCCCTCATACTATTACATACACTGTTGATTTGATACTTTGTTTTTTTAAAACAAAAAACCATGTAATCTTTTTGGACTTAAATTTTATGATTTGTTTTTGTTTGCTATTTTTATTTGTGTGTCTGCATGTTTGTATGTTCTTTCTGTTCAGCTTTTAGTTGCGTTACCTTTATCCACCTCATGTCTGACACAAACCAGAGCAGCTGTTCAGGCTCACGTTGTTTCCATATGAAGCAGTCGCTTTTCTCACTAAAGCTCTAAATCTTCTGCAGGTGCTACCGCTGAAAAAAAAAAAATTACAATGCCTCATAAATAAATTTAGAGAGAAGAAACGTAATGTTTAGATGTTAAATCAGACATGATTAAGAGTGACTTTGCAGTGTTATCTTTATTAAAAGAAGACACTAAAATCAAACTTGGGTACTTCACCTGGACTGTAATATGAGTTTGGGGGAAAAAAAACTTTTCAAGTTGGTAGAACTAATATTTTGGGTAATAATCAAACGTGCATTAAATTTAGATCATCATGTAGACACTACAATGATCATGACTGTTTTTTTTAATTTGTGATTTTGTTTTTTATGTTGCTATTGGTAAAATTTTTAATCTTAATGAAATGTTCTGTGTCATCCTGAAAAATGAGGTCATTGTCGATCTGGAAATAATTTTATTCTGTATTAAAGAAGAGGCTGGACAACAAAATTCAGTCTGCCACTTGGAGGTGGAGTGCATTATTTGTCAATTAAAGGAAAGCTGTTGCATATTGTAGGGAGTTTGAAACCGTTCTCTGCCGTATGACCAGCATTCTAATAAGCTTAAACTGAATGTCTCACAGCTGCAGCCTCATTCTTTCTTCATCCACTTTCAGTTGCTTTGACCAGATATCCCAGAAGCCTCCTGGAAAGACAGTCACCTTTGGGTCTGTTGCACCATAACTTGTCCTCCTTCCTCTCTCTCTGGGTTGATAGCTGAGTTTATTGGTAATATTTGACCCTGCAGCTTTGGCAGGCTGTTGAGTAGATATGAAGGACAGGGATGATCTGAACATCTGGGGTACTTGAGGCGGTTGCAATACTTCCTTTTACAAGGTTAATATTTGCCACAAGTAACTATCTGGAATCTATGTCAGCAAAAAAAAAAAGAGACCTGTATTTTATTTTATTATTTGAAAGGGGGGGGGGGTGGGGGTGTATGATGATGATGTGTGTAGAGAGTCATGGCTGAAAGCCAAACGGTGGCGAGCTGAAGATTCTCAGCCTCTACATGTGCTCATCTGGTGACTCCAAAGATGTTCTAGTTTAGAGATGAAATGACAAAATTAGAGAGAGATACCAGTGCCTGCATTTCCTCGGCCCATTGGAAACATGTCTTACAGCAAGTTTTACTGTTGCTGCTCAACGCTTTTACACAAGACGCGTATCTGATTCTAGACCTGTTGCTCTCCTTTGGCTCTCAGCTCTGATTCTTGCTGAAAACAAACTCTAATTGTAAATTTCAATATCTTAAGTCTGCTTCTGCTGCCACCTCACAAATAGTTTTTAAAAAGTTCCAGTATTACATTTTTTCAAGTGAACCATTTCCTCCAAAAAGAACGTTGTGTGTTTTCCTGAACAAACTTTCTTTTGTAGACTGTCTGGCATATTTATATCAACTTACCCTGAAAGTCAGGGTCTGAACACGTTCTTCGTCTTGTTACTGCTCATTGAAGGTAGATTAGGTGGTCCTTCATAACTTCTAACCTACAACACTTTCTGTCACATTCAGTGTGTATTCAGTGAGCGTCTGTAGGGTGAGAAGGCAGGACTGCGTCAGGCATGGTGTGATTAATCCTGGAACGTATGCGTCGGTCGCTTTTTTTTGGCCAATCAAGCAACATTATGGAATTATGGCTCGTAATGGAAACGTATTAGAAGTTTCAACACCTGATACATAAAGCAAAAGTAGTACAGCTATTACTAATAAACTTGGAGGAGCTGATGGATTGAATGTGTACTCCATCATAGTCTGCTGGCTCCACTTAAAAAGCTCATTCTTACTGTGGGTGATTATAGTCAAACTGAAGTTGGGTGCCTTTTGACTATGTTGTACTTTCAAGAAATAGATATAAATATAAAACTTTGAATATGAAAAAACACTTTTAATCATGTGCTTTAAATGCCTTTTTAGCTGTTTTCATGAAGGTGGCAGCAAGACGCAGCTTGGAAAGCACAGAAAATAATGCTTCCTGTCCAACTGAATATAAAAGTATACCACTTGGAAAAAAAATAAAACTGTTGGAACAACACAGCCGCCATTTGAAGTAGATTGCAGAACTGAGACAAGAGCCATCAAAACAGACTAAAATTGTTCTTTCATCAATTTAACGTTTATTACAAATGGTCTTAAGTGCTTTTCAGGGACCCAGATCACATGACCACAAAACAGAATTTAATGGTAAGAAGCAATGACAAATGGATACTCCCCTACTGGGAGGAGACTAAGCCGAACATTGGCAAGTAAAAACTCCTCTTTAAGAGAGGAGCTGAAGGAAGAAAAAAAGGAGGGAGACAGGAGAAAGAACACCAAACTACCAGCAACAAATCATCCAACAAAAATATTAGAAACGTGTTGAAAGATCCACCATCCTGCTTTTCTTTTTTTTTGTTTGAACACATTGAGAATAATTAAATGGAAATGGTCTCATTTGCTGCCAAGAAAATAAATAGTAGTTATTAATAAAATATTCTGGAAAAGTTGCAGTTTCTCAACTGATCACTAGGTGGTGGCTCCAAAACACCAAATCTCCAGGCTCCTGTGTTAAAATGTCTAAATTTGCAGCATAATTAAACATATTTACAGCCTACTTCAAAAAATGGTTTTGGTTTCTATTGTAAAAGACATTATTTATATGTATTATATCTCGAAGTAAGACTGAAAGTATGAAGTTTAATTCCATTGCATACAAAGGGTCAGAGAGCAAGCTGCAGTGGAGGCTGAATGGTCTTTACTGAGATGCCATAACTGTCTTTAAGCATGAGAGAAAGTTAAAGAAGGTACCAGAAAATCCTGAAAGGCAACAATATGTGACTGACACATGACAAGGCCTTGGAGCTTTGAAGGAGATGTCTCCCCAGTAACTATAATAATGCTTATTATCCAACATTTTATTATTTATCTATCACTCATGTGCCTCTATCTTTTACAAAAATAATTGTCATTGTTTTTTCTGTTTTATTGTTTTTATTTTGGGGCTCTCAGTCTTTCTTTATTTCCATTTTATTTCTATCTCATAGTTTGGGTTTGTTTTTATGTTTTTTTATTTTATTTTACTCCTCATGTATGGCACTTTGTTTCAATTATGGTTGTGTGAAAGTGCTTTGTAAATAAAGCTGGTATGGTAAACTTTAAGCAATTTAATTAAAAAAAATAAAGTACCCATGCATTTTTAAAAATTCTAACATCCACTAAGTAACAGCAACAGTTAACTAAAAGCTTCTTGACAAGTTCGTGAAATTATTAAACATTCAATTCATGGTGAATAAAAAAAAAAGTCTATTGTTCAATTGTTTTGTTGTTTTTTCTTTTTATTTATAAGTAAATCGTTCGATGAGTGGCCTTTTTTTTTAACTGCATGGCTAATGATAAAACAATTTCAATTCAACTCTGTTTGATTTATATATCATCTTTTACAACACAAAATGTCAATAGACGCTTCACGGAAACCCAGAGAATATCACTGTTTAAAATAAAATAAAATTGACAAAACAGAAGAAAAAAGAAAATGCGGCTCTTACGGGACCGGAAGCTGGCTTCGCTGGATCTGGCAGCCACCGGAAGTGTCTTTGCTGTCTGTCAGTTCTCTCTGGAAGGTGAGTTTGATGTTTTATACCTTGATTTCCGAACTTACGGTGTCAATAACGTTTACATGTTAATTTCATTCATTTCCGAAGAGATACAACGTGTTATTTCTTCATTGAAGAGAAAGAGAACTTTGTGACTCTGAGTGTATTTCATGGGTAAACGTGCAGACATGTATGTTAGGAAAACACTAAGTTAAAAACGTCAAGTCATCCTGGAATTTGTCCGTTAATTGGTTCAACAAGGTTGAGATTGTCGGTAAACTTGGCTTGTTGGCTAACGCGAGTTATTTGTGAAAAATAACTCTGTGACCTGTAACGGTTAAATCAGAAGGGTTAACTTTGAGTTAAATGATGAAGAAAAAATAGTTTACAAACCGAGTTTTTTTCACGGAATGTTGGAGCTTTTCAAAAAAGAAGAAGAAGAAAAAAGGAAATCGCAGTACGCCGCTGTTATTTTATACATATATATGTGTGTGTGTGTGTATATATATACACACACGTATATGTAAATATATAAAAAAAATGAATGAGAATCAAGTCGAAACAAAGTTAGGAGCAGGTGGACGATGCATAACGACAGAAGTTTTGAATTTTCTTTTTGGTTCAGGGAATCAATGAAAGCCATCGCACAGGAACACTGACAGTTTGTTGGCACACTGACGTTGTCTGGTTGGGTTTCTTCTGTTCTGGGTTGGGGTTTTTTTCCATGTCAGGTGGTTGTGTGTGGATGTAGCACCTGTGGAGAGCTGGGATGCCCCTTGAGGTCAAATGGCCATTCCCACAATGCCCTGCTCTGTCATGGAGGATCTCAAGCTCACTTGTTATGGGCATGGTGGGCTCCTATTCCTACCTTTGGACCAGTAAGTTTGAACTTTTAGAGTTTTATCAACATGTAAACCAACCCAACAGTTTTACACAAAACCAAAACAAGTTAGTTTTCACATTTGAATTTTTTCTTCTGATGTTCTTTAATTCACTCACCCCTGGTTCCTTTTAATTTCTCTCTTCAGAGTACATGAACTACCTGACTGTCCACAACCATGAGGTTTTGTTGAACCTCATTGACCACAGGCCCACTGACACACCCCTCATCACTCTGGCCAATCACCAGTCCTGTATGGATGATCCACATATCTGGGGTAAGAATCCTCAGTAGGTAAATAGTGTGATATTGTTGTTCTTGGGGATTTTTCTGGCACCTTCTATAATCTTTTTGCTTACACTTAAAGTCCATTGTGACATCACATTTCGGGGCCATTCAGCCTCAACTGCAGCTTGCTCTCTGACCTATTGCATGCAATGGAATAAAACTTTAAGTCTTTACTTTCAGTTTTATGTAGAGACACAGATAACTATAAATAACATTTTTCACTATAAAAGTATAATAATAGCTTTTCTATTTCACAGGTGTACTGACGCTCAGACAGTTATGGAATTTCAACAAGATGCGATGGTGAGTTTCATCCCAAAACTACCATAGAAAATGATGTGCAAATGGGGCAGAACCTGGCTTCCTCCAGTTATTCCAGCCAGAGTAGACAGAATCACCACTCGTGTTGCCATCAGTGTCAGGGTTATCCACACCATGTAACGACAGTGGCGTAGTGCCACCGTCCTTTTGTCTGGCACCACCACTGATTTCTGAGCTCCTTCTCAGATATTTTGAAGGTGGCGCTGCATCTACTTCCGTGTGAGTTTTGTTAACTCCATTACCCTCTCTTCCTGTCTCTCCACCCACTCACCGCTATCAAGGCTGGCTGGTTAATGAGCCCAGTCTTCCCACTGAACCACGGATCATGAGTCCAGCATCTCCACTAACACAGTTTATAGGAGTCCTCTATCTTTTAACGCTGAAAAATGGCGAGTGTGAGAGGAAAGTAACTTTTGGGGGGGGGTGGGGGGGTACTAGCAGCACCACTGTGGTCTATAAAGCTGGGGAGAACCATGGTGCTGATCTTTTCCTTGCTGAATTGAAACCTAGCCTGGAATACATTGTCAGGTACAGCACATCGACATTCTTCCCAGTTAATTCCTTTCCCTCACGCTGAATCAGTGGGAGTTTTGAATTGTCACACTGAAAACAGTAATTGTTTGTATCTTCGAAAAGCCCTAAATGCAGCAGTTAAAACTGGTTTTGGCAGGCGCTGCCACCTGGAGGATATCATTTTCACTGTACTCGGATAGCCTCTGTTGGAACTGAGTGTTGTTTTAATGATGATATACACTTTTAAAAATATATATATATATATGGATATAACTCTGTCTCTGGACAGGACCCCAACAGCATCTGACATCTGCTTTACGAAGGAATTTCACTCCAGGTTCTTCAGCCGTGGCAAGTGTGTTCCTGTCTGCAGAGGTTGGTATCTATTCAATACATTTCAATTCAGTGTTATCTATATAGCATCTGTTGACAACCAAGTTGTCTGTAGGCGCTGTCTCAAGGCCCTAAATTTTGTTGCGCCTGTAGAGTGAGTGACATGCCACATTATGCTTTTTCAAGGCGATGGTGTTTACCAGAAAGGTATGGACTTTATTCTGGAGAAGCTGAATAAAGGTGAATGGGTGCACATTTTTCCAGAAGGTATGGAAACCTCCACCTGGCATTTTAGTACAGTCATGGTATTCTCCTTTTTTTTTATATATATATATATATATATTTTTTATTGTAGTGGAAATTAAATCCTCCTGTCCTAATTTCTCATTTAACAGGCAAAGTCAACATGACGGAGGAATTCATCCGTTTAAAATGGGGTGAGTGCAGTAAAAGTGTAACGTACAGTTCTGTTTGTGTGAGCAGGTTGGAACTGGAAACAAAATTCAGATGTGGTCATTTTTGTTCAGGATCATCCCGTTTGATTCCAAATTCTTTACATTTATATACTGATATTTGAAGCAAAGAATTTTTAGTCTCATATGCTGAACAGCACTCCTGTTGTTTCGCAAACCAGTTGGATGTATTTAAAACTGTGGAATTTATGGACACCATACACACCGCAGAGATTCAGCTTCGCCTCCAATTGTGTCAGAATGTAATTGTTTTTATTCACCTCTCCCACATGTTCATCACAGGGGCTTTCAGCCATATTTTTTGTGAAGATCTCTGTCTCCCTCTATTTTTATTTCCTGCTAATCTATCACATTTTCATGCACAGATCTATTTAAACAGGGGAGGTGAAATATATTCCTCCAGTCAGGTGAGCTGTCCAAGCATGAAGTGGCATCCCTTCTCTTGGTCCACATCTTTTTATTTTTTTGCCCTTTTTTCCTCCGCGGTTCTGGTGGCCACAACTGGGCCACTAAGAATTTGTCAGAACTGCTAGATTTCTGGACTGATCCTGACTGCGAGCTTAGTGTTATACAATTGTAAATTTCCTTCTCTGTTTGAAAACTCTATTTTGTATGTGGCCAAATGGGTGACTGCCAAAGACGCCGAGCTTGCATGAACATATAAATTAAAACTTTTGTTTTCCATTCAGCTTGTAAAAGGTGAAGAAAAGTTTGCTGTTTGAATACCAGATTTGTACAAAAACGTCTGCAGAACTAAGTTCATAAATATGAAACACAAATATGTGTGTGTTTTTGTTTTTTACAAAGACGCTGGTAAACGGGTACAGGACTTGTTTCCTTGTGTCCATCTTTTTGAATTGTATACTGTTCCAGACCCCATGACCCCAGTAAGGGCAGTAAAGTGACATCTCTGCTGTCTGTTTCAGGTGTGGGTCGGCTAATAGCTGAGTGCTCCCTTAACCCCATCATCTTGCCACTCTGGCATGTGGGTGAGTAATCCCCATACAAAAACTCACACACACACACTGTGGTCCCTTTATAACAGCTTATGGTCTCCTGTCACGAAGAAGTGTTCCACTGAGTTCAGAGATGTCAACTTGCGATGATTAAACCACTCTAATCTTCATGAAACCAGATCAAGTCAGATGTTTTTGTTAACTTGCTGGAAGTAACTGCTGGAAGAATAGTGAACTGTGGCCTTGAAAGGATGTGCAGGGTGTGTATCCACACGGACATGGGCTGTGGCTTTCAAACCATGATTATCAGTATGAAGTAGCCCAATGTTTTTCTTTGTAAAACGGCCTCAGCATGTGTATTTGACCTAAGGATAGATGGCTCTGTGATTCATGGGGAGTCAGCTGAGATATTACGTCATCTCTCCATCGTGTTCAGGATCTGAGCCTGAAAGACGTCCATGGGGCATCCTAACATGATGCCTGGAACTGCCCGAAGCAGCTGGGTCTTCTCAAAGTGGTCTAGTCTCTCCTGAATAACAGATCTTTAAGGGAGAGCTCAGCCAGCCTGCAGAGGAAACTCATTTCTGCTGCGAGTATCCATCATCTCCTTCTTTCGATTTCTGATCACAGTTTGTGAGCCTGGGTGAGGATGTGAACATTCACTTGCGTGGACATGTCTGCTGAGCACAGATGGCTCTGAGATATGTTTATGTTGGTGTAACGCAGGTTAAGATCTTTTCTGACACTGAGCTCTGTTTAGAAATGTTGTCTTGGAACAGGCTAGTGTGGACATGACATCAGATTTCCTCTGTGTAACCTAACCAGAAACGTGTTTTATGAGACCAGTTAAGAATCCCAGGCTCAGTAGCAGCTACCCGAGGACACCACGGCATGATGTGTCGGGGGGCAACACCCATGTGAGGCGCTGCAGACCGTTGCCTCTACAGCAGTGTCCTTCAACCCTGGTCCTCAGGGCCCACTGTCCTGCATGTTGTAGATGTTTCCCTGCTCAAACACACCTGGTTCTAATCAGTTGGTCATTGACAGACTTGTGCAGACCTTCAAGACAAGCTGAAAGCTATCCAATCGCATGTGGCGAATAAGAGAAACGTCTATAACGTGCAGGAGAGTGGCCCTGAGGACCAGGGTTGAAGAACACTACTCTACAGTCTTCCCTGTACTCATGTTTAGCATGTCGCTATTCTTCCCTGTTTTGTCTGTCCTCTCACGTCCTTCCATCTTTTCTGTGTGGAGAGATCTTTCAGCCACTTTACCCACATCATGTCAGCCATGAAGGAATAGATGTGTAGCGTTCTTGCTTTGGATCTATGTTTTTTATTCTCTGCTTCGCAGTAGTACAACATGGTTGTTTGAAGTTAGAAAATCAAATGAAATTAATGATCTGTATGTCTTGTTTTGGCTTTTGCTTTCTTTAGTGAAAGTAGTCGTGTGTGCTAAAAAAAAAAAAGCCCCAAATACAACACAGTACTGCCACCTAGTGGATAAAAACGTCACCATTTTTGCAGTACTTCAGTAGTCTGTTCTAAAGTTGGACTTGGCGCTGGTCATCCTGTGGCCATTACAGCCTCAGAGTAAAAAAAAAATATATATATATTAAAGGTTGGATGTCTCAAAGCTGAAGGACCGCTTAGCTCAACATATTTATAAAAAGCAATTAACTGAAGCTTAATTCTACATAAAAGCCAAATTGCACGTGACGACCTTTGTGTTTTCCCTTGCTTCATAACATAACATAAGTAAAGAGTCTTTTGCCTTTATTTGAGAAATGACAACAGTAAGATGACAGGAAATGAAAGTAACCCTGATAGTTGGCACCAAGTAGTTCAGATTTGTGCCACACACAGAAGACTCTTTGGCAGCCTGTATACTCAAACATCCACATGTATATAAAAAAAAGATAAATATATTTTTGCACTGTTGAAGTACATCTTGCTGATTGTAATTATGTGTTGTGTAATTATATCAACACAGTCTTACTCATTGTTCACCTGGTTCAGCGGTGCCAATGATGACAGTTCAGAATGGAGTCAAAGGAGGTGGAGGGGGGTGGGGAGGTGGTGGGGGGCTATGTGTCGACAGTCTGTCAACATGTGTGTTTTGTTTTGTTTTTTTGTTTTTTTACTTCTATTATATCCTTTGGTGTGTGATGGCTTTTTAGTTGTTATTTTTTGCTGTTGTTGTTTTATTTGTTGTTTTTATTATGTAAAGCACTTTGCGTTACAACTGTATGAAAAGCGCTTTATAAATAAAGTTTGATTGATTGATTGATTGTAGTCTATTTTCACTCCAAGACTTTCCATCCTTGTAAAAAACATGTCAGGGAGAAATTAAAGAAATCCTTGGATGAGAAATTAGAATATCAGAATCAGTGTCATTTGTGGAAGAGAATATCTCACTTTGGTATAAATTTATGAACTCTGTTGATGTTTTACATCCACAAAAAGCTATCAGGAGAAAAGGAGAAAAACACAAAAAGAAAATACAGTGACCCTTTATAAACTGAATGAATGTATTTCTCCTTCATTTCATCTACTTTTGTTTTAGGTTTGAGTGACGTTTTGCCAAATGTGACACCCTACATTCCTCGGGCTGGAAAAGTAAGACCACCTCAACACTTCTGTCTTACTCTTTAAGACTTTAAAGTCGTGCCTGTTCTTTGTTGGTTTAAGAACACATAAACTATCACATTTATGGGGCATTTTTCATTTGCTGCTTTCTCCATGCAGAGAATCACAGTTCTGGTGGGGAAACCGTTCAGCGTCAAAGAACTTGTTGAATCCCTCCGAGCTGAAAACAAGAGCCAGGTAAAGTCCACGATTTTGTTTTCTCTAAAGGTGGTCAGAATATAGATAGATTAGTAATGGGTGACTGCAGGAAGCCATCTGTGATACTGCAGGCGTATGATGAACTGAAATTAAATGTATGAGATGAATGTGGCTTCAGTTTGACACCTCACCATCTGCGTCGCCAGTTTCCCTCGTCTCCAAAATGTATGTACGCAAGGTTTAATACTTGATGGGAGAATGTGCACATCTCTATATCAAGTTTTTGTTTTAAAAAATGGATCACAATCTTTGCATGAAAAGTGACTTGGCTCAGGCTTTGTTTTTGTATGTGCGCAACATTTATAAATGAGGCTGCTGGTCTCTACCCAGAAGTGATGTTTTAGTCATTTTTAAAAGTATTTTTTAAGTGAATAATGAACTGAAGCTTGACTTGTCAGAAAGTATCACAATTAGATATTTTCGACAAATCTTCCAGCCCCCAAAACAGCAGGTGCAAATGCTGAATGTAGCATTGGAAATGCTGTTTGACAGAGCAAAGAGTGTTCACAAACTCAGACTGCTGTTAATGACAACCTTTATGAACACAGACACTGGTTTGGAGGAAGAACGAGGTAAAAGTTGTGATCTGCATCCTCAGTGTACCGTGTTTCTCTGCAGAAATTCAAAGTGCAATAAGGTGAAGTTCAAACAACACTGAAAGGGAGTTAATGACTCAGGGACCTGGCTACTTAGTGCTTCTGTAGATACAGAACAACAACATTTCTTTAAACCTTCCAGTGTTGATCCAGCTCTGAACTGGCTTTAGCACCAGCCCAGTGTGACCATCTGGTTCAAGTTGGTTGAAAGTGGTATTTGCTTAAGGAAAGTCTCTGCTGGTTCTGCCCCTTTGACCTGAATCTGGATAAGCTGAAGTTAAAGGATGGATGGATATAAATGTTTCCATAATAAATGTTTTTTTTCCAAGCAAGTTATTTTTCAGGATATTATAACTGCAAAAAAGGACAGAAGTAATTCACTGGCAGTATATACTACTACTACTATTATCATTATCACTATTATGAAGTAGAGAAATCTTCTCTCCCTGAACTTTTCTCTCAGTTGGAGATGAGGAAAACTTTGACTGATTTCATCCAAGAGGAGTTTCGTAACCTGAAAGCCCAGGCGGAGTCACTCCACAAACAGATCGACACCAGAACCTGAGTCCCGGCCGCTCTGTTCTTGCCTGCAGACGCGTCTCACAAGCACCAGGACGATGCCACTTTACCCTTGTTCTGCGGGTAGTACCTAAACACTCTTCCTCCCTCTTCTACCTGATCCAGTCTCCTCAAGATTCGCCTGCTTTTTGGTTTTTGAGCTGTGTTGTGAACAAACTGATGTTCAAAAATGGGCATTTCTGTCAACTTTGGCTGATAAAAGAGCTGTTTTGTAATTCAGACATTATTTAAAAACAAAAATATGTTTTTATCTATTTGAGCATGATGTAATCGCAAAGACGGTTAACTGTCACTAAAACCAGACAAGCAGTACTGTAGCTGGATGGGTGATTGATTACTTTATTAATGATCGTGAGTATTACTCATGTTTACTCAGCTGTTTTTCAGCTGTTACCTCTTTGGTATCTTAGAAATTACAACAATTTTGTAAAAAACAGTGCTTCACAATTCAAGTCCAGTGCCGATGTTCAGTGCCTCAGTAGGACGTTTTTGGTTCTTTGTGTTTGGGTGTCAGGGTTGAGCTCATTCTCTTTTCTCAAAGTTAGTTGAAATCTTTAGGATTTCATTCTTTTTTTTTTTGTATATATATGATCATAGCTAGCATGTGTGTGTAAAGCACAGATCTTAAAACGCTTGAAGGAAAGAAAAAAAAGAAACTCGTCGATGAAGACGTGAGACTGTCAATCAAAATAGAAAAGAATAAAAGCAGTTTTCCAAAAACCAGCATGGTTATTACAGGAAAATGTCAGTTTTATTTAATTTCATTAACAAAAAAACTCAAGGATTACAACTTCAGAGTGTTTGGTTACCTGCACTTACTACATCTTAACCAAATTCTGCTATAGCCACAATCTTTTTCAAGCAGGAAGACCTTGTTATAAAATGTAATGATGGCTTTTCCAGGATCTTTTCCTGCATACTCGTTTCACACCAACAACCCTGTTGTTCGTAAAGCAAAGCTGCTCCTCATCCAGTTGCAACATCTCAGTGAGCTGTGTGGATTTACAACTTAGATTCACACAAATTTTTATTGTTGAGTTAATGAACTTGATCAGGTCATTGCCACTTTTATACCCATCACGAGAAAGAAACGAGAAGGAGATGATTGTTCTGGTAATAAAATGGCTTTGTGTCACCTTTATTACACAACCCTTGCTGCTCCTGTCACGTTGCTTTGTGTGCTGTTTTTTTTTTTTCTGTAATCGCGTTTATTCTCAGCTGTAAGTAAAAAAAAAAAAAAAAAAAAAAAGTAAAGTTTGTTTTCACCAATGATGATGCTCTTTTCCATACTGTGGTCTTTTCCTCTCAATGCCTATTTTATTATCTGGAACATTAAACTTTTCATGGATCTCTCAGGTGGTTCCAGCTTGCCTTTGTCTGTAGCTTCGTAGCTCTTCTTGCTTTGCCTTTTCAGCTCGAGCACCCCAACGGATCCAGGTTGAAGAAAAAGAAATGCTTTGTTTGACGGCAGCACCACAGTTCAGAGGATCGAAGTGACACTCAGCTGGAAGCTTCAGGTGGATCCTGCTTCAGCATGTTCTCCCTGTGTCTGCGTAGGTTTTCCCTGAGCACTCGGGTTTCCTCCTTCCCCAAACACATGCCGTTTAGGCTAACTGGTAGCACTTAACTCTGCCTCAGCTTCATTTACATAAATATCCATTAAATAGATCAGTCCAGTTAACGTGAGAGAAAGCTGCTTGTGTTCTAAGAGCACCGGGACTGTTCCCTGGACTAGAAAGGTGCTATATAAGCTTGTTGTTTGCAGTGCAGCAACTTTGCTACTGACACCAGATACAAACACAAAAACCATGAGTACGTCTCCTTTATTTTTCTATTCAGAAGTTCACTTTCTGTTTGTGATTCCAGAAGTGAGAAACCAAATGAAACTGTAATTTTAAACTCATTTCAGTAAAACTGCTTATTCCTGAAGGAAAATTACATGTATTCATTGATGAGTCTGTCAGTTTCATATTTAATAAAATTGGGCTTTTTGATGCTTCTGTTGCAATCATTATTCTGGTTTTTTAGCTGTAATGCAAACAACGCATCCTGTCATGATTGTGGAGGGAAATTCAGTCTTGTGCATGTGTGCGTTTGAATATTTTATGTGCATCCACACATACACATTAAAACCACATCGTTTCCTGCATCTGGCCTCAGATTTATCTCTAATGCTCAGTCACCACTTTCAGTCCTTCAGAATTTCCAATTATCCTTTAAAGTGCTGGTGTTTTTTGCTCCTTAGATCCTCATTACATAGAATTTGAGTCCAACACAGAAGCAAGTGACTTATTTTGTCCGAGTGGTCTGTGCTTTTATTTATTTATTTGTTTATTCAAATAAATGTATTGTCCTACCCAGATTGCCACTCTTCCTCCTGTATTTGAATGCCAATAAAGTGTTTTATTTAAAAAAAAAAAATGTGATTTTTACAGTTTGAATTTTTGCAGTGTTTCATCTCCAAAAGATGCTGAAACAGTTGGAGTTGATTAAGATAAAGACGACGGTGATGTCACAGTGGTGACACTTAAAATAACTTCCATGTGACAACTGTAGTTACCGTTGAGCAGAAAGAAACACACTAAAACTAGAACAAGATTAGAAGCTTTAAAGGGGACATTAAGGCTAAAATTTCAGTTATTTGTTGTAACGTCCCTTTTAAAGTGTCTAACATGACACAACTCTTTTGCTTTGCTTTGGGTCACTAAAGTCTGAAAACCTTATATTTAGAAAATGGTTTAGGTTTTCCGGCTTCTGTGACATCACAGAATGAATCAGATCAATATAGAAATAACCAGCCTACATGGAGTTTTTTATTATTTTTTTTAATACCTGATTTGAGGACGAAAAGTCGAAATAATGCAAAACTTTCAATTTTACAGCTGTTGCAGTTTTATGTCAAAATGTTCAAAAAGTAGATAATTTTCAATGAAAAAGTTTCTTTTTTTGTAAAAATAAAAAAGGTCACAATTTTGCGACATTGTTGATTGTGGAATAAAAAGTCTATGTTGTTTAAAAAAAAAAAAAAGGTCTTGATCCCTCAGAATTTGCTGTTTTACTACAAAATTTGAATACTAAATATGTGACTTTACAAGAAAAAAAAAAGTGATTTTAGAACAAAAGTCTCAATTTTATAATAAAAGTAAAGATTTTTGTAAAATTTCACATTTCATGACAAAAAGGGATTTTTTTTTCAAAAAGAATAGATGTGATGTGAAATTTGCTATCTTTTTTTTTTTAACAAAATTAGTCAGTTTTTAATTTAAATTTTCAGTTATACAAGAAAAAATAGTGACTTAAGGACAAAAGTCTCAATTTTATGATAAAAGTTGCAAACTTTGAAATTTAAGATTTTATGACAAAAATTCTTTTTTTTCGAGGAGTCCAGGAACTAGCAGAAATTCTGACAACATAACTGATTAAGTAAGTAAAGAATAACTGTCCCTTTAATTGTAACCATGGTGATGGTGTTGTCTTTTAATAGTAACCATGGTGGTGATGTGGTCCTTTTATAGTTACCATGGTGATGATGTGGTCCTTTTATAGCTAGATAGATAGATGGATAGAACTCTATTAATCCCCGAAGGGAACTTTAGTTTTCAGTTACCATGGTGATGATGTGGTCCTTTAATAGTTGCCATGGTGATGATGTGGTCCTTTAATAGTTACCATGGTGATGATGTGGTCCTTTAATAGTAATCACAGTGATGATGTGGCCCAGGATGAAATAGAGTTTGACACCCCTTCTGTAAGACCTTGGGAAACTGTAAACTTTAAAAAAGTCATTATATGTAAAGTTCTTCTTATAGTCTAATTTTATTTAGGGGATTCATTGTTGAAATGAATTATATGTACAGGAAGAGAGCATAACATTAAAACCTGTATCCTGCATATTTTGACACTTTGGTACCTATAACAAAGAAGTCTTGCAGACAGTTACACCCTCACCAACCCCCAGCATATCAACAGTGGGCCCTTCAACAATCTCATATTGAGAAGTGTTCAAAGAACTCAAATAAAGAATCTCAGGCTCAGGTGTTCATTTGGTCTTCAGACTCCACAGACAGGAACCTGATGGGAGCTGATGGCATGACTCCACCACACAACCACAGCCCACAAGGACCGATGAATGAATGGATGGATGGATGGATGGATAGATAAATAGATAGGCGGCAGACAGACAGGCTGTAAACGCTTCTATAGTGGAGAACAATTTTCATTTATATATCATTATTATTATTATTATTATTATTATTATTATTATTATTATTATAGTGGGGAACCGGCTTCACAGTCACGTGGCACCAGTGACGTCACGGGTGACACCTGCTGTCAGAGACGGTAAAGATGGCGTCGTCAGGAACGCTGGAGCTTCGCTGCATCTCTCCGTCTGCGGCCGCTTTTCTGGGCCTGTTAATCGCACTAAACTCGGGCAGCTGCGATGAGCAGGTGCCTCTGATCATGTGGACCAGTGAGGGGTGAGAGACGCTGCTTTATTTGGCTTCTTTCTGCTGACGGAGGTCGGCTAATGGTTAGCTGATGTAGCTGATGCAGTTATGACAGTCGGGATTAAATCGATTAAAGTCACACAAGGTGTCACTTAAGAAACATAAGACGAGACTGCAGTGCCCTCCACCATTAACCGTTAACGACGCCGCGTTCAGCGTAGTCTCTCTCGTGAGTAGTTGGAGAAACCACACCTGACTGTAGCTGATCTGTAGAGGAGGATGTGCTGCAGACATGGAGGAGGTTTCTCTGGTTATCAGGTGAAAAGTACTGATGCAGATACTGCACACTAAAGATCAGCGATGATCATCATCACAAAGATACATAAAGAGGGTGAACTGGGAGATGTTTCCACAGGACAAGCCAATGTCTTGCTTGTTTGTTTTTTACCTGATGTAATAGCATTTCTGGACACAAATCATGCTCAGTCTTATATGTTATTGAAAAATAAAAGTTTATAAAGTGAAATCCATTTGAAGAGGATTTTAGGAGAACCAGGATTAAGTCAAACAGTCTTTCCATCGTGGAAGAAGAAGTGGAGGAGTATAAATACCTCAGTATTCACCTGGACTGGAGATACAAGGCTGATGCTGTTTAGAAGAAGGGACAGAGCAGACTTTACTCCTGAAGGAAGCTGAGGTCCTTCAGCGTTTCAGCCAGATGTTCAGATCCTCTGTAGGTCTGTTGTGGAGAGTTCAGTCTGATCTGCTGTCATCTGTTGGAGGAGCAGCATCAGAGCCAGAGACAGATAACTGATAAAGAAGGCTGGGTCTGTTCTGTTCTGGAGCTGATTGTAGAAAGGAGGATACTTGATTAAATGAAAAACATCATGGACAACCCTGAATATCCTAAACAGTCAGAGGATTCTTCAGATCTGCTGCAAGACAGACCTCTGCAGGAGATCAGTCCTGGACACAGCTGGAACCTTCTACAATCAATCTTTGAAGAATCTTAAATAACAACTACTACTGCAACAATTAATTTTCCAGAACCAGTTAATCAGAACGTGTAACATATGTAACTATGCTAATGTCAATTAAAACATTTGAAAACATCATTACAGTCCCTGCTGCTGTAAAGGTCAGGCCTCCAACTACTTCAGTCCATGCAGTGTTCCTGACCTGAATGCTGTAATTTAGCTTGTCAGCTTTATTCACTCTAAACAAAGTAGTTAACTTGGGGAAATGAATGTGAGTGGAAAAGTGAGGATGTGAAACAAGTTCTCAAGATTCTGGAGGTGTGTGTTTTTTTTATTTTTTATTTTATTTAATAACTAACTTTGAATCTCCTCCAGAGCGTCCCTGCCTCTGGACTCTCCTCCTCCAGCGGGCCACATCGTTGGGCAGCAGCAGCTCGCCTCCTTCCTGGAGAAAGCTCTGGAAACTGGTCCACAAAATGTAGTGTTGTTCCTTCAGGACAAGGTATGAGACACAGAAATATTGTTTGACCCTGGTAATTAAAATAGTAAATTACACATGATTAATCTTTGTGCAAATATTCTGGAAGAGGACCAGAAACCTTGAAGCGGTGTGTTGGCGCTGGAACATCTAGATGTGACGCCTTCCTGAGGAGGGTTATTGGGTTGAATTGAGATGTATATTTCATGTTTGTATTGATTTGGACCTGCACTGAAATAAGCATTACTTTGTATTCAAACTTTAATATTTATTTTAATGCAGGAAACAAACACTTCTGTCATTTTCACATATTTTCCAGAGTTTAGTCCTTCCTGCTGTCCTTCTCAAAGTCAGGCTCTTGAACTCTGTTCTCTCAGCCGTGTTAAAGAGAGCAGTGTGCATGTTAATGCCCAAACTTTAAAACTGTAAACGAACGGACAGAAACTCGAGCAGTTAAATACAGGTCTCTAATTATGATTCGCTGTTTCCCTCCAGATGAGTGTAGAGGACTTCACCATGTATGGAGGAGCTTTTGGAAACGAACAGGACAGTGTTTTTCCCAACCTCAAGGTAAGATAAGTTTAATTTAGATTCAAAATTAAAATTGATCCTAAATGTTTTGATTACAAGTACACATTAAAGGAAGCAAAGACATTAGACAGAACTGAGTTACTGAATGAAATGTAATGCTATTGTTATTTCCCCCTTCATTTTGTCCTTGCTGCAGGGAGCTCTTCAGTCGTCGTCCCCTCTGGTGTTACCTGCTGTGTCTTGGCCCGCCTCCAATGCAGTGATTGGTCAGCTCCAGGATCAATTAGAAACCACCCCTCTGTACATGGACCCTGAGACCCTGAGTCAGCTGAGGCTCAACGCGTCCTCACCTGCCCTGCTCGTGTTCAGGATGCCCTACAGCATGGGGTAGATAACCTGAGCATGCAGCGTAGAGAAATGCAATAATCGATCAAATTTATTCAACCGCTATGTGGAATGAGTATTTTAAGGCACATACATTTGCTACACAGATTCCAGTTAGAAAACTAGTTTTTAACCAAGTCCGACCTCCTTGGAAAAAACATCTTAAGTTGTTCTTTTTTAAGGCTTTATTAAAAATGGTGTCACCCTGGTGATAATTTTGCCAAATTCTTCTTTCCTCTCCTCATCTGTGTTTCATTGCTTCCTCATCTGACTTCAGGGCTGATTTGATATCTGCAAAGGAGATTCTCAGTGGAAACGGTGAGTCTCACGTTACCCATCTGATATCTGCGGCTCTGAAGCACATAGCATTTGAATCATAAATCATTTGGGTGTTTCAGTTGATCAAATCAGTTGAATTTATTTGAACAAACACTATTCTGTTGGGATGTTATTGGGCTATAGGTGGACTGAATTATACTGGTCTTGGTATTATTTATTTATTTAGTCATAGGAGTGTTTATTAACCTTTTATTAAACCAGGTTTCTCCCACTGAGGTCATTGATTTCATCTGCAAAGGCCACACACACACACACACACACACACACACAATCACACCTATGGGCAGCTTCGGGTCATGAATTAACCTAACGTGCATGTTTTTAGACTGCGGGTTAAGCTGGCGTCCCCAGAGAAAACCCACACAAGCACGGGGTGAATAAATGCTTATTCCTGATCCATAAAATGTACAAACAATGTACAGATTTGCATCGTTTCTTTATATTTATTAGATGGAAATGGTAGAAGTGACATATTTGTGATCATTACAAGAGGTCACTATTAATTGAATCTTGGTATTTATCTGAGGAAATATGCTGTTCACATATTGCCCGTAGTGATTTTGTCTGATTTATTTTATTTTAACTTTTGCTTGTGACACTTTGCAACTGAAGAACGTGCTGTTTTTCAGATGAGGTGATTGGTCAGGTGTTGAGCATCATGAAGACCCAGTCTGTTCCGTACACAGCCATTTACACAGGCCTCAGGCCGTCTCGGGTAAGTTATATTTGCTTCTATTCTTGATGTATGTTCAGAGAATAATTTCATGTTTTATGGTCTCTGACTGTCCTACGTTTCTGTGTGTCCACAAGGAGGTGGCGTCTCTGTCTGTGGAAGTTGGCCTGGGTGGGGGCCGCTCTCTGCTGCAGGCCAGAGGTGGATACAGGGACAGACAGAGAGAGAGGGAGAGGCAGCGGAAAATCAAGGAGGAGGCTGAGATCTATAAACCCGTGGAGTTTAAGGTGTCTGGTCATTTTTGTTCTTTTATTGATTGAAAGAGTGGCTGGGTTTTTTTTTTTAAGAGGAAGCTGTTCCAGGTGTACAGGGAACAGCTGGCTTAAAGGATAAGACATCAGAGCTCACAGAAAGCTGCAGATATAGAAATACGATGTACAAAGTCACAATCTGTTGAAAACTGATCTAACACGTTGTTGATTCGGGGTCTTCGTAAGAGTTGTGGACAGTTAGCATTAACATTAGCGGAAATGCAAATGCAGTTTATTCAAGTCTCCCCCCTCTTTGGTTCCTACAGGAAGGGGAAAACACCTGCATTATGCTGTGGGCCAAAAGCCTGTCGGTGAGCATCCTCCGAGCCGGGCGCTGGGAAGACCAAGACCTGACCTCGTTTACCTTTGGTGAAGGTGTTAACCCTAAGCTCCACGGTTCCAGCTGTGACAAAGACAAAGGCAAAAGCAGGTACTATCCACATCTGGTGACGAGGAGGACGCTTCTAAAGAATTAAGTTTAAAGTCATGGCCGTCAGCATGTAACACTGAACCGTTTAGACTGATGGGTTTGTAGGTAGGAAGAGTAGATTTCAAAGAGAAATGCCAGCAAAGAATACTGGTAATCTGACCAGTTAGCATCTTTATGTGCAATTAAGATCAATTTCAACAGGTAATTCTTAACTAATATCTAGTCCATTAGTTGTGAGAAGAGTAGATGAATAAACTCAGCAAAATATAGAAAACAAATATGAAAATGTTAGTCATGTGCAAAGGGTTAGAGCCTTCTCTTTCAGTATGTGTGTGTGCATGCACATGTGTGTGTGTGTGTGTGTGTGTGTGGATCTTAGTACTTGGCCGATGCAACTTCAGTTGGACAACAACTTCTTTCACTGTACCATTTAAATATTTAAGAAATCAAGAGAATAGTATTGTGGGCAATACTAAGTACCATAATTCAGTAGCTTGTAGATTCACCTTTAGCAGCAATAACTTGAAGGGGTCGTTTTCTGTGAGACGTTCTCAGTCTCACACAATAAAGCTTCTGGTCAGTCATGTGTGTAGCGTCATGCAGCTTCTCCAGAAATACAGAGTACATCAAAGGTAGGGTCAGCATTAGATGAGACGTACGGGTGTGTGTGTGTTCTTTATTTAAATTTGAGTCCTTCAGATACAAACTGTTAGCTTGGTATGCTGCAAACATAGTTACACTTGTCATGCTGAGCTTTGTAGTACGTCTCTTAACCCTGCTCAGATTCAGATGTCATTTGAGCCCTGAGCTTTGTTTGTTTCTTTATTTAAATTTCATCCTAAAAACTTGCTCTTCCTTCCCATGTTTGCTTCTTTGCAGTTTGGTTCTTAACTATGAGAACATCCTCGGTCACCGAAGCTTCAAACTAATGTAAGTGTGTGCAGTCTCCGTTTTCTCTGGCTCTAGTTCTACACACTGAGGTGCTGAAGGACCCAGATCAAACTTGTTTTTGCTTTGTCAGCTTTGCTATGAGCCAGCGTCACTATAAGGTGTCTGCACGTCGATGGTTCACACTGGACTCTGTGAAGCTGGAATATGATGGGACCAGTGCAACGTTTAATGGCAGCAGGCATATTTACGCTCCCGCTGAGTACTCATACCGCTGTGAGTCTGTCACCAGCTTCCAGTGGCCACTGCTCATCCCGCGCTCGGCCACAGACCCAGCCAATCAGTGGAGGGTCTCTTTTGAGGACTTTCAGGTGAGATTATTTTATGTAGCTACTTGCCTGGTTCTTACAGTGGTTTCTTTTCTTTCCTTTTCTTATTTTTAATTCCAGGTGTTGTCTACCTATGTAATGACCACTGATGGGCAAAGTGAGGCTCCGCCCACAATTCATGGCCACATTTGCTTTTCATTCTGGTCAGAAAAAAGATCTTCATCACGCTATTCCACCTTAAACACGCTCACATGACCATCCTTGCTCACTGGAAGTAGATTGTTTACGCCGTAGGTGATTAAGCTGGTAACTGGTAGATAGAACTGCCCAGTACAAATGCAGTGGGATGTCTGGACAAATGATGTGGAACTGTTACTGGGAGTGAGAAAAACTACAGTGCTGCTATGATGGTTTTAAACATTGATGAGAGTCATGACAAAGCAAATGAGGAGACCTTCATGACTGATTCATAGAGCTGTTGTTTCCAGTATTGTTTTCTTTCTGTTATCTGCAGTTAGTGGTCATATGATATAGGCTGCAGCACATACAGGAAGGATGCGTACGACCCAGAAGAACAAATATGACAGGTTCCTTTTCCACTGGAGGTCAAAGGTTGGAACTGGAAATGGCGTTAATCTGGAACATGATCTTTCCAAGTGGCGTACCAGCCACTGTTGTTGCCAGCACTAGTTGAAAATGCCAAGTCATGACAATGCTGCATGCAGTTTTTTACGAAGCAGCTTTATGTGCATGTCTGACTTAACGTTAATAAAACGAGACGTGTTTCCTCTGTGACATTTGATTCTGACGTTTGGAAAGGTGAGGTTTGCCAGTTGAAAATTCCAACCAGAACTGAAGAGTTCTGACTTGCAAGTACACGTGACACTCGCTGTACTTCATTGCTTCCAAAGGCCTCCCAACGTTTACAAACGGCCGATCGAGAATGTTCCATGTCGGTCTGACTAACAGGCGTAGAATGGAAGCCGAGCACAACCGTGACCAAACGTTTCCTGTTTTTAAAAAGAAACCACCCTCAGTTTGATACGACCTAAGTAATGCTGCTAATAAAAGCTGCATCCTGGTGCTCCTGTGGATGGAGAGTCTTCCCACCTGCGTAAACACTCCCCACGCGGTGATAGATTTTCTATAATGAAGCAGCCTCCACCAGCAGGACTGCCGTGGAAACCACTAAAATGGCTCTGAAAGGCCTGAAGGAAGCAAACGTTCTCAGGTGTTCTTCCTGCTTCCAAGCTCTCTGGCCCCTCCGTCCACAGAGTCTGAAGGGTCTGCTACCAGAGACCCCCAACATGCCCTCAGATGTTGTTTGTCCACGTCCTCAGTTCTCAGAGAAGGTCCTACTCAGCATGAGTCAGTGGTCGTGATATCGTGGCTGGTCGGTGCATTTAAAATGTGTTAATATACAACTGTAGAATTCAAGATTGCAACACTTGGATCTGCCCCCCCCCCTCTTTTTTTTTTTCTTTGGATGAACAATTTATGTGTGAATTTGGTGTCTTAACAAACCCTCCCTCAAATCACCCACGTAAAGACGTGTTAGGAGGGGAACATGTTTTAAAATAGTTGTTTTTTTTTTCCTCCTCAACTTGGTGCAGATCCAGGGCTTTAACATATCTGGCAGTGAATTCTCGTACGCCAGCGACTGTGCTGGCTTCTTTTCTCCCGGAATCTGGATGGGTTTGATGACCAGCCTTCTCATGGTTCTCGTGCTCACGTACGGCCTGCACATGATCATGCAGCTCCGCACCATGGACCGCTTTGATGATCCCAAGGGCCCAGCCATCTCTGTGCCGCAGACGGAGTAACAAACTCGGCAGCTGACGCCCGTCTTCACTGTCCATCTGTGCTCCTCTCTGTCGTTCAGACGCCTGTGTTGCCCCTCACATTCCACCCCCCTTTCATATGTAGTTTATGAAGATAATAGTGGCATTAAGCTGATGTGGGTGTTCTCATAATTATCCATCACTGCACAAATGTTTGTCTATTTTAAATGTGCGTAACGAGAAAAAGAGTTTGCAGGTCATCCCAGTTTATCCTCTCATGCAGCTTTTCATTTCAGAACATTCAACAAAACAGGAACAAACTGGGTCCAGTCCTGCCAGGCTGCTGTTTACCATTGTGTAATACATTAAAAGGGAAATGTACAGGGATTATTATAAGTGTGGAAAATGAAATAAATTAGAAGATGCTATTTATTGTTGAAACTGCTGTAATCTGTATGTGATTGTGTTTACAGTTTTTGTTTTGAGACTTGTTGAATGACAGAAATGCACTCTGAAGTATTATTTCCATGCTATTTACTCTTGAAAATGTTATTTGTGTGTGACTTTGTTTGAATAGAAAAGTGAGATAAAGTTCATGAAAGGAATATACTTTGACTTATTCACCATCATTGCATTCCATTTCTGTGTTGTGTTCCTGTCGTGACTCCAATAAAAGAAAAATCTTTAAGGTTTGAGATGTCTCTTCTGCTTATACAGGTCAGTTTGATAATCAGTTAATTAAATATTTGTGGGTCTACTTGGACAAAACTAGCAAAAGCATTTGAGTGCTGATGAAGAGCGTTAAAATCTTTTCGGTTTTGCAGTTGACATGTCTGAGGCATCATTGATGAGGAGGAGCAGTCGCTACTCCTGTAGCATCTCTGTCATCTTCACTCACCAGCTTTGAGCTGAGTTGCTCCCCAATCAATCATGCAATCAGAAATATGCTCCTATAAATGCCGATAACCTCTGCCAGTGACTCCATGGAGGCGTAACTTCACCGTAAACCAACCAATAAGTGCACAGTTCAATATCACAGCAACCACCAATAGAAGCTTAGCATTTTTAATCATTAACGAACATGGCAAAACAGCTTTTTCTCATGACAGAATCAGATTTCGTACAATTTTCTTTAAGGGCAACATTACATCACTGTTTTGGAGACCTCTGAAAACAAATTTAACTGGTCAGTTAATGCAGTTTATGGGACCTTTACATCTAGCGCTGTATCAAACATTTGACAAATATTTCAATCTCAAAGAAAAACCACACAATTGGGAAAGTTCTTCTGGTGATATTACAATCAGTAAATACTGCATCTCTAATAAAAGAAATGCATTTTAAAATTCTGCACAAAATTTGTAAATATAATAATGATGAAAATTGCAACTTTTGTCAGGACAAAGAAGAAACATTTATTTATTTATTTTTTTTGAATGTGGGGAAACCAAAATAGTTTTAACCCAACAAGAAAACTTAAATTTAACTTAGTCCCTCAGACTATTTTTTTGTTATGAAAATACAAAAAATAAAGCTCTTGAACATGTCAGTTTTGTAGTCCTGAATACTGAATACTTTATTCATAAACAAAGATTTCTAAAACAACAACTCTCTCAACCCTTATTTACAATTGAAATAAAATCTCTTGTTAATTCTCTCACACTTACAGACAGAATGAAAAGCTCTTTCTTTAACTTTTACACGACTATGTCTAAAGATACAAATATTTCTTTTTGAATGAAGGCTTTCTCCTGCTCTCGTTATTTTCATGTCATGATAACCTCCTATTTTTGTTAGAATCTGTGTTCTCTAGGTTTCTTCCTCTGTTGTAACCTTATTAATATGATGTGATACATTCACATCTGTTATGTACATATTACATCGACTGTTATGTATATTACTGTTAATGTGTATAAATAAAGTATGCTAACAACAAATAAATAAATCTAACACTGTGCTTTTTTTTTTTTTACAGTTCATACCAGTAGGTGGCGCTAAAGCAACATTTCCTTATTTCAGCGTCAGTAAACAGGAAGAAGAAGAAGGAATGAGATTGCAGACAGACTGGCACATAGATATGCATAATAAAGGTTTTATTACGTACAGTATATACTGAATTTTAGTAAATCAGAGGTTAGGGACATAGTCAGGCATAAGATCGGAAAAGGTGGCAAAAACAGTGAGAAGAGGAGAAAACAGGATGATGGTTTTCTAGTGTTCAGAGATCAGTGAGTACAATGAAGGAAACCAAAAGGGCCGGGAAAGAAGAAGTGGTTATTTTAGATTACGGTTTGGATACACAGGACTGAATGAGACACTACACAAAATGGGAAAGCACTGGACGCGTAATTGTCAAGTTTGTCAAAATGTAGGGACTTTGGAACATATAATGTTACAATGTTGTAAATATGGGGATGAGGGACAAAAGCTCATAAGGAATATGGCTGACATGAAACTGGCTCATGATCTGAATATATTACACAAACATTCTGTAAACAAAGTTTTTACTGAGGACTACACAGTTAATAGTTGTTGTTTTTTTTGTCCATACAAATTTATGTGTATGTAAATATGTATAAATGTGTGTATACCGCCACCTACTGGTCTATCTATCTATCTGTCTGTCTTAGACAGGCTTACATTCCTGATCCACACTCCAGACCAGTAGATGGCGGTAATGCACCACCAACACGTTGTTTTCCATCTGCCATAAAACGACAAGTAAGTAAGAAGATCAAGGGCGGAGGGATTTTTAAGAACATATATATATATTTTTTATATCAGTCCAGCTGGTGGCGGTAATGCACCATTAAAGCTAATTGCCAACCGCCATAAAACTGAAAAAGAAGGGCAGAAAGAAAGAAGCCACAGTAGTAGAAGAAGAGAAAACAGCAGCAGCAGAAGACGACGAAGAAGAAGAAGATAAAGGAGGTGTGTTGTGTTGTGGGAATTTTGGCGGTTAGAAAGTTTTCGTTCAAAGAAGGTGAAGTTTGAAATAAAAACTTCTTGTTCAGTAAAAAAAACCTACTCTTGTGAAGACAGTGGGCTTTCATAGTTCATTCACGCAGGTTTAGAGTCGTCAGTTTGCCGTCTAGCTGGTGTTTCTGTGAAGGGTTAGCTCTTCACTTCCTCAACATCCAGCGTTGTTGTTCTGTTGGTTTTAATGGTTCTAAGGTGTTTTCTGTCGGCAGGCCGTGGGTCGTTATGACGCAGAGAAAAAGGCTGTCCACCTCTCAGAGCTCTCAGCAGAACAAAGTAAGTCCCTCACATTTAAAGTCTGGTTTCTAAAGCAGATTAGAGCTGGAATAATGAAATCCTGTCTCATGCTGTGGGAGGATTGCTCAATCCTATAACAGTTGGTCAAAATTTGTAAATTAGGTTGTTTTGTTGTGGGCAGCTGAATTGTTAAAATACGTATCCAGATGAATTCCAGTTAATGATCAAACCCCAGTTTCTGATTTTTTCATTAAAAACTCATTTAGACCACATTAGCTCCAGTCCAGGTAATATTTGCTCTATGTATTAGTACGTATATTACTTTCCTTTGTTACTGAAGATGTTTTTGCTCTTCTTTCCATTTCTATCTGGGGGGAGTTTCAGCATTATCAGGCTCTTTAGGACCTTAGAAAAGCTGCTCATGTCCATGCAGTTTCATCATTTCACACCTTGATTAAGGTGACAAAAACATCTGATAGTCCAAACTAGCTAAATAATCTCAGAGAGACATTCAACACTGATGACACACATTGGACTTAAAATGAGTCCCAAGTTCAGGTCAGATAGACTTTGAATTCTGTATTTTTGTCCTGCAGAGGCAGTCCAGCACTTTTACATCTCAGCAGGAGGATGAGGATGCAACATTCACTCAGCCGAGCACATCACAGGTACAGAAAGCGCTGGAGAAGGTCACGTCTGCACAGGTCGACCAAAAGGTACCAGACACGCATCCAGACTCTGGGCTTTTAATTCATGCATTCAGAACAGTTACATTTCAGTTTTAAACAATCACACTCCATTTCTTGTAAGTAACATTTCTTTTCTTAGACGTTTTATTTGGTATTCTCTCTGACTGTCATGCAGACTGCTGAGGTGGTGCAGTACTTCCTGGTAAAAGACCAAAAGAAGATTCCTGTACGCCGAGCAGGTACAACAGCATAACACTAGTTCTACAAAACAAATATGTAAAACAGAAGATGGAATAACCATGCAGTAGCTAGAAAATGGGCCTTTTTTCTGGCCTATATTTTATCAGTGATGAATGTCTTATTAATTTTTTGATTTGTGAGGTAATGAGAGCATTTCTTTCATGATGAGAAACACAAATGTGATGCAATGTCATGATGAATCGCTCCTTTTGTTTGTCCTCCCAGACCTCGTGAAACATGTGGTAAAAGAGTACAGAAGCATCTACCCAGAGATCATAAAGAGGGCAGCACAAACATTTGACCAGGTTTGTCCAGTCTCAGATTATCAGTGATTATCAGTAATTGTACCTGAATCCACTTAAATGTTGGTGTTCTTTCTTTACCCCTCCACACTTTCAACCAGGTTTTTGGATTCAAACTGGTAGAAATTGACCCCAAAAGTCACACGTATATACTGATCAATAATTTGGACACCCCTAACAGAGTTTCACCAGTGCAGTGAGTGTCTCAATCCATTTGTTTCCAAATATGAAATCATTAATTAGAAATCAATGTATTCATTTGAAGTGCATTTGTTTTAAGCTTCAGAGTTCATGTATATTTTTTTAAAAAGAAGAGTCTTCTCTGTGCAGAACCCCCACAAATCCAAAGATGGGTCTGCTTTTTGTGATCCTGAGCGTTATTTTCATGAAAGGAGGTGTTGTCAGAGAAAGTGAGTTTGATTCATCACATAAATTCACAGTAGCTTTATTGTTTTCAAGAAGAGTGTGTGGAGAAAATGCTTTGTTTTTGTTTTCTAGACCTCATCTGGAATACTCTGAAGAAGCTCCGTGTTGATCCTGGGTAAGATGAGATATTTAACACGTTTTACCAACTTCCCATAGTCACAACTTTGAGAGCATCTTTTCTTTGTATCTTTCAAATGGAAATCTCTTTAGAGAGAAGCACGAAGAGTTTGGTGACGTGAAGAAGGTTGTCATGGATGAGTTTGTGCGTCAAAAGTAAGATTGCTCAATCATTTTAACTGTTAAGAGGAGACCTCAGTGGTGTTGCATCTTTCAAACTCAGGGACAAGAAAACTGCATTTGCATTTATTTCTAGAAAAGATTGTTTTTCCATTGATGTACAAGTCACAATCTGGTGTATTTCTGTAGCGCACTCCTCTGTCTTGCACACCTAAATAACGCATTTGCACTTATCAGGTAGTTTGAACCAGAGAAACATTTCAGCCACTCAAAAACATGCTTTTCAATTCAAGCTGTTTCACCCATATTTATTATTTTGTACCTTTTGTACTTTTTATGAAGGATTGTATTCTTGGTTCATTGAAAAATAACCTGAGCCGCTAATATCAGTGTGTTAAAGTCTAGCTTTGTGTGTGTGTTTTATGTTACTGGTGTGTTCAGAGCCAGTGTCTCTCAGACCATAGACTCTGGTTTATACCACACCACAGAGCAACTGAAGGGTGGAAAACACCAGCTCACTACACCACGTGGCTGGACCTGCACACACTTCAAACATTGTTCTCCTGAAATGACTCTTTTCCCTCTTTGAAAATGAACTTTGGTGAAACGTGTGCATTTTGCGTAGCAGGGATGCGTTTTAACATCAGTGTACGCTGGTACGAGTTGATGCAGTACACATCCCTCAGTCTCGCTGGTTTCCATTTATGCTCCAGTTGTCACTCTCAGTTGATGTCTGGTGAGCATTGTGTGTAGGCAGAACAAAAATATTTCGACCAATCAGAGAGCATAAGCCTCAGCCCTGCAGAGAAAAAGCTGGCTCCGAGTTATCTGGTTCCGTATTTTCCTCCATAATGATAATGTAATCAGATTTAGATGTTTGTTTTGTTCATTACTATGCAGAATGTCCATAAGCTGATCAACATATTGTCCTCAGGTACCTGGAGTACGTGCGAATCCCTCACACGGAACCAATCGAGCATGAGTTTCGCTGGGGTCAACGCGCTGACGTGGAAGTGTCAAAGGCCAAAATTCTTGAGTTCATGGGTCAAGTAAGTTTCTTGGTGCTGAGGAAAGTCCACCTGCCCACTGCTGTTCTGACATGTAGTCAGTCAGAATGTTTGAACTGACAGTGTTTCTGTGTTTTTTGTTTTCTTTTTAGCTGCATGGACAGGATCCTCAGAGCTGGAGTCAGCAGTACCGGGAGGCTCACGCCATCCCATCCTCCAGCCAGGCCAGCAGCAGCAGCAGCGCTGCCTCCAGCCACAGATAACCATCACATGTACCGTTCTTGTTTTTATACTCATTTGACTTATTTATGTTTGGTTAAAAACTAAAGGTATGCGCCCGTTTTCATTTCATTGTGTGGACTTTAAGGTAGCTATGTGACTTGTAAAAATTAAAAACATTTTTTTCTATCTCACACATGCCTGCTTGGATTTATCTTTTATTCCTGTCCCCTCACAGAACACTTTTATTTCATAAAAATGTATTTTTGTGATGCAAGTCTGAACATGTTTGGTCAGGGGTGATTTTTGTGACAACTTTTTTAATCTAGTTTTTGTTTTTATGGTTCGAATGAAGGTGAAGTCTGCTGCAGAAATGCAACCCTGACTGCTGGTGGGATTGTGGAACCTCAGACTGCATGTTGGGAAGTCTGGTTCAAAAATGGGCTTTTTTGATAATCACTAACAGTTTGTACACATTTATTCTGAAAAATGTAATTTCATACTGAGACCTTGACAGTTAGTGAGGTATTCGTATCATTGAGGCTGGAAATGCAGAGGTCCAACATCATGATGATGATGATGATGATGTTTACACGTCACCAGAAAACAGCTGGGTCCGTTTCACAAAGCGAGTTATGTGGAAAATCCGAGTATCTTGACCCGGAACTCAGGGAAACTCTGAGTTTTCAGTTTCACAAAGCGGGTTTACTTAACTCCGAGCCAGAGGCTTCAGTAGAGCCAACTTCACAAAGTGAGGTAACTGATACTTGGAGTCTGTTACTGCGGCAACTGAGTCCCTGAACTAAACCTGGTCTGGAGCAGTTTTACTTCAACAGACCTCGAGTCTCTTTCTGTCTCCTCCCTTTTTAAAGCCAAAACGGGTTCAGTTCAATCTAAAACCTGATATAACGATCATTTTGGCAACGTTTGAACGATGAAATGTGGGATTTTGCATCAGTAAAGTGTGTTGATGATCCGAATAGATAGTTTAATAATTTAATACGG
>JBAMYA010000024.1:2784965-2811162 GCA_037176975.1 Arrhamphus sclerolepis | reverse complement strand
TATATATATATTTTTCATACTTTAAATTACTCTATAAATGGATTTTAAAATCCACATTTAGTTTTCATAAAGATCTGCACCAGCTAGTGGCAACCTGGTTATGGCAACAACAAGACACTGACAGCAGCTCAATGGCCTGCATTGTTTTGCTCTGAAGGTGTTGAAATTAGCACCTTGTTCACAGTAGTGAATAGCTGACTTTGTGACTGGCCAAATGTGTGTTTAATGTTTTGATAGGTGTGACACATGATTCTGGTCATCCAATGGGTTTTGTGTGATACAGATGGTTGACTAATTAAACTTGCGAACACATCTAGGCATTCACCAAACATTTGTGCTTTAGCAGTCAGTTCTTCGTGTCCTTGTGGCATTCTCAAATCAAAAAAGTCTCACTAAAATTGCATGTTTTTTTTTTTTTTCTTATTGCAAAAGTTTCTAGATTTCTTCACTGAGGACAATGAGGAGCCACTGATGTTTTGCCTGAACGAGGAGGATGAAGCGGATGAGCCATCGCAGTCTGACTCTGGTAAAAAGATTTCCTTTTTAACACAGGCCTGTTTTTAGACATGGTTTTTATTTTAGAACTTGCGGTATCTCCATAATAGATTATCCTCTGTGCAGACTGAAATTGATGATTGTTGTTTTAGGTGGTGTCTTATTCATAGAGTTCTGTTCAAACAGCTTCTAATCATTAAATGAGGAAATGTTTCCTTTCCTGAAGACAACTTGGAACTCAACGATAATCCACAACCATGGGTTACTACCTCTCCCCTCTGACTATTGGATCACATTTCAGCCCCCCACCTCCCCCCTCTCCGGCCTCATTTTGAGCTTTTGGAGTCTTGTCACTCTGTGTTCACAGTTACTGTGCTACCAGAGAGGAATCTTTTCATATCATGTGACAGAAAACAGTCGCGAGCCACCCTGTTTCTGCCAACAAGAACAGGAAGGGGCTTTGCTCCCTTATAACTGATAGTCTGAAGGTGTCTTCCGTCTGGTCAGCTTCTGGATGGTAAAGTGAAGGATTTGAGAGTGGGAACATCCTGTGGGTTAATAATTGGCTTGTGTTCCTGCAGAGAAGACTGATGCCCCAGTGTAAGAATGCTGTGGTTACAAGTTGAGGCTTGAAGCTTTTTAATGCTTGGCACTGGACAGCTTTAATCTTAACGTCTTGCGGCTGGTGTAGTTTTCCATTCTAAATGGTGTGGACATTTATGCTATGAGTATGTGTATTTGTGAATATGTGTATTTTTCTTGTGTAGTCTTTAATGATCACCTCCCTGTGACCTCAGTCAGCCTCTTCAAATGTCTTTAGCGGCTCAGATAAAATAATATATTGGTCACTTAAATTCAGCCCAGTGGAGTTTAAATAAAAAGACAACTACAACTCAGGAAACAGCACTGATACCTTTGACCCCGTATTCATTAGGCATCCCAGAACTGCTAGGCATCACGAGTGACCGATAGACTTTTACATAATTTAGCAAAGCGGTAAAGCTTATATTTTGAGCCCATCTGTTTGTTAACACTCTGTTTAACTCAAGCTTATGCGTCATCACATAGACAGATAGAACTTGTGTAGCCAGGTTCTCGACAAGGGATGTGGAATTTGGAAGATACTTGTCATGTTCCCCCTGTCTTCTTGATGTCATCCTTCCCCTCTCCATTTCAACTTACTGCAACTTTATTTACATGTCTGCTTCTTATATTATGCTTTTTCTAGGATTTACAATACAGTATTATTAATCTTAACATTATGTTGAAAGAGAAAATACAGCATCTTTCACTGGTTTTTGATGTTCCTCTTTCCCAATGTTTTTTCCACTTATATGCCCTCCTAGTGCTCCCAGTATTTAAATACCCCACCCAAAGCACACACTTACACCCAAGTACCTCCACATGCTTGCAGACTTGCCACATCCATGTCCCCCATCTCATTCTTCCTGGTCAGCATTTTAACGTGAGTTTTGTAAACAGATAGCAGAAGCTACTTCACCCTGAGGAGCTCTGCTCTGCAGCTGAAGAAAGGAGGGAGGGTGTTGTATGCCAAGGTATTGTTAGTGTATATATGTTCATTTTTGTCTTTTGAGAAGAAGAATCCAGAAGGAAAGAGCTCTTTAAAGAGGCAAGAAGTATAAGGAAGTGAAAAAAGGGGTGTTTGTGGCTGAATGGGGGTTGCCAGGGCTTTGCTGAATGCAGTTTTCCAGCAGCTTGTTGAGATCCCTAGGGAGTGGAGAGTGAAGGAGTGTTAAAATGGTGTGTGTGTTTGTGTATGCACACTCAATGGGGGGAAAATAGTCAGACCAAGAGAAAGGGATTTATGATATGGATAGTTTGGCAAGGTGACAAAAGATGATAAGTGAAGTGCGAGGAGCGCCAAAAAGAGCCCCCAACCCCAGCTGAGGGATCTAATTGGAGAACGGAAAAACGGATTAAACCTCACTCAGACCCCACAAAGGCAGCATTAATGTGCACTAGTACAGTGCCAACACTCTCCACTACCCCCTTCCATGCGCACACACACACACTCACACATACACTGAAACTTTTTTTCTAGAGTCACAGTGAGGCTTTCTCTCTCCTCAGCACATATTCTCTACAAAACACATCGTATCCCCTCTCTCTTTGTCACTCACTTTCTCTCTCTCTCTCTTTTTTTAATCACATTCCTAAATTTATGTGCATTTATAAACCCATGTTTGGCCTCTTTCCACAGTGCCATTATCTGATTTGTCTCTTAAATCCCCTTTACCACCTCATTTAGCAAATTTTACTTGTGTCCTTTCTGCTGCAAATGGAGCACTGTACTCCTTTAAAGCTGGCAAGCGGGTAAAAAGAAACAACATGGGAAGAAGAAAACAGCAGCAGCTCTCACTGCTGTCTCCATGGTGAGGCTGCTGACCTGGCAGTCTGCCCCGCCTCTCTTCAACCCCCAGCTTGGCTTTGACATGCTAAAATATAGAAAACAAGGGTATTGACTGATTCGGAAGAGCTTTCTTCATGTGTGCATTAAGCATATTTGGGCTCAATTGCTTGTACCCACAAGTGTAGGAGAGTGCAGCTCTGCAGTCTGGCAAGTCTCAGAGACAATTGTGAACTCACAGGGTTAATGATTTCTCCCATGTCTGAAACTCACCTCCGCTATGCTGTCTGCCTTTTTGTTTGTCTTCACTGCAGGTTCTGAAGTCACTCCTATATTTGACTTTGTCTTTCTCTGCTTCTCTCCTTCCTTCAGTCACTCTTTCCGGCCATCAATACCCTCCTCCCCCTGCTCCTGTCAGCATGTGTTGATATCTCGCCCGCTCACTCAGTACTGAGTGTGGTAGATGAGTGACTGTAGGAGACGGAGAAAGACTGAGAGAGCCAGAGGTTGCCACAGATTTGAGAAGAGCTGTCAGAAAGGCAGGAAAAAGTGCTGGAGAGAAAAGCAGCTGAAGCAGAAGACGGGGTTCAGTCTCAGATCTGTCGGACAGCCGAGGAGGGGGAAGGCAAGGATTTTAGGGGGAGGGGTGTTTGAGGGAGACAGAGGGGAACATGCTGGCTCACTCCTGAAGTGTCAGGGTTTATAGCGGAGCTTTGGAAAAAGGACAGTAAGTGTTGCAGCTAATCTGGAGTCTGTTCGGAAATCTGTGGGAATGGATATAATATGAGGCACTGTTCGTTTATTTATTGCACACTTTGTGCTATTTGGATGAAGATTTTCTGTACCCTCTGAAATCATGGACTCTGACTCAGACTCTCCTTTCAACTACTCCTGGCCTTCATTTCCTAGGATGAGGATGCGGAGGAAAACGGGAAAAAAAGGTAACAGAATTGAAACTGATGTGAAACCTGTTCTTTCACATTGACAAGTCTGCGAAGTCAAACACGAGCACGTCGACAATTATGACAGCTCAAAGAACTGCTACTGTCTGAAATGTTTGTTTCTTAGATGCTGCAAACTTTGACAGTAACTATACTCATGAATTAATTGTGGAGAAGCTGTTTTTCATAATTAGGATCTACTCTATGTTGGAGATGGCAAATGGAAGAATAAACTGCAAATTGCCATCTTGGTAGATAGCTTTCACAATTCACTGCGGAACAATAAAGTTAAAGTTGCACTGTTTCCATTATGCATTATTACTCACAGGCCTGCATCGCAGCACCGGGTGAGTCAGAGTTAGATAGCTGAATCTTTGCCAGTGATGTAACCTGATATCTGACAGTATGTTGGGGAATGTCAGATGTCCACTCAAGACTGATTGAGTAGTTTTGAGCTTTCAACATCTTTGGGCGACACTGTTATGTACATAAATAAGCCCAGCCTAGACATTGTGCTCATGTGTAGTCATTCAAAAGGTAGATTCAGCATGCATCTTCATGTACCTAAAAGCTCAAACCTTGATGAGAGTAAAAGTGTAGCTGAGAATCAGTCAAGTATCTTAAGCACCTGAATCAAAATCAAGTGAGAACTACAACTTTAGTTGCTTCATTGTTAGTCATGGGAGATCTAAAGCAGGAAAATAGTGCAAAATTAAACCATAGTGGTTGAGAAGTTTATTGCTTGTGTGCAAGCGACTGTGTTTATTGGAAGGAGAGACAGAGAGGGAGACTGTGTTACTGCCATGGCTGTGTCATGGCTCAACTCCAGTGGTTCTTCCTCATCTTTCACTGCAAACCTCTGCACGAATATCAGTATTATTGCTTTATAATTGTGACATACATTAGTAAATATTATACACTGCCTGCCTACAGTCCTTCACTGAAGAGCAAAAATAATGGTGCTGCATAGGTTTTTTTTAAATTGTCCAAATATTCTTCAAGTGGATGAAGACATTTTCAGAAGTTGACTGTGGTGCAACAATTCATGTGCAAAGTGAAATGTAATTTTAAGTGTGCTCAGCTGAAAGTTTATTTCTTCGCTCTTGAGAACTGATGATTGCTCATTCCTGGATGTCTTTGGCTGATTGACACATTAAATGTAAACAATGATGGGAATGTGAGACTTGGACTGAGATGCGTCACTGCAGGTGTCATAACTCCTAGACATTGTCAGTGTGGTGGACAATTGTGTTCACAATTTAAATGGTTTGACAACTGAAATTGAATAATTACCTCTCTTATTTTATAAGGCAATAACGTCCTCTCTGTGATTATTTTGAATGAGGCTTGTTATTTTACTTGAACTAATTTCTTTCAGGTTTGTCCAAATTGGCAGTTGTTTAAGTTCGGTGGTTAAAAATCTTACATCATAAGGGAAGGTGAAGCATGAACAAATAGTTCTTTTATACTCATGATTAACCACGGCAGGTGTTTATGCAATTAATAATTATGTTTATCTTGAATTTTGGATTTGCCATATGGCCTCTGAAGGGAGTGAATCTTGAGAAAGACTCCTTGTAACAGAGCTGCAGCCGTCCCTCTCTCCATCTTGCTTTCCTTGATCTTTTTCTCCAGGGGGGGGTGTGCATGAGTCGAAGGGTCAGTCTTTCTCTGTGTGTGTGTGTGTGTGTGTGTGTGTGTTTAACTGCTGTGGTCTGGAAACCTGGCCCTGACTGCTGTCTTTGTCTGATTTTCTACAGAGCTCCCGTTCTCTCTTTTTCATTCTGCTGTTCCTTCAGCCGGTGCTACTGTATAGAGCCGACTGTCACTCAGGGACTTGCTCTGAATTTCAAATCACTCTATACGTGTGTGTGTGTGTGTGTGTGTGTATTTATATCTATCTATCTCTCTCTATATATATATGCGTGTCTGTGTGTGTCTGTTCTGTGAGCAAAAATCTAATATAAATAGCTCTATACACCATCATGTGTCTATTAAAGTGTGACAGCCTGCAGGTAGCCCTGTCTCGGTGATGATGATGAAGATAGCTTCTTCAGCCACTTCATGAACATCTCAAACTTGCCTGGATGTGAACTCGCTGCTTCTCTATAATTCTCCCTGTTAACTAATGTTAAACACAGTCTGAAAGTAATGTTCACTGAGGCAGTGTTTATGGGTCAGAGGTGTGTGAATAATTGAGCCCATGGCGGCCAGCTGTGGCTTTGGACTCAGCCCAGAACCTGGACTATTAGGCCTGTCTGTCAAGTCCACGACGTGGGTTTATATGAAATGGTATCTACTTTCAAACAGCAGTCTGACCCACATCCATGCTCTAACCTCATATGTGAATTTGATATTGGAGTAAAACTAATCCTATGAAGCAAAGTAGATGTAGTGCGACTTTGTGCAAGTATTATGACTGTAGAGTTGGAGTACAATTGTACCCTAAGTCCCTAACCCTTGGTCTCACAGCTGTCATGTGGGGATAAGAGGATTCAAGCATTTTTGAGAGCAGAAGAAGTGTTAGTAACATGTTGTTTTCTGTTTGAGTGATACTTTAGGGCTTATGGGGATGAGGAATGACATTGAGCAATCTGTGTATACATTATATTAGTTCAGCTGCAGTTAATTCATGCATTTTTACCTGGATGTGACAGAAATCATCTGGCATCCTCATCAGTGTCTGCTTGACTCTGCTGCCTCTAAGATTTATGGGACTTGCTGCCCACAGGAAGCACAGCCAATTGTTGCTCTGATTTATTCTCTATTACAAATGCTAGAAATCTTTCTTTTTTTTTCTAATTTGCTGTGTTAGCTGCATCAAAATGATGGATAAACTACAGATTTGATATTAAAAACACTGCAGAGTTCAATTTTAAGCTCCGTTTAAGGATTTGAGTTGGCATCAGGAGTGCAAAAAATATAGTTTCAATGGAGACACAGGACAATTCAATTCAATTCAGTTCCTTTGGTGCATCTCCTATGTAGCAGAAAACAAGAGAAATTAAGCCGGTGAAATAAATAAATCAACATTAAGTAATTCTTAAATTGATTCTTTATACACATGTACTACATATTCAACATTGTAGTGGAGTAAGACTAAGTGCACATCTGAAAGAATAGGCATGCCTATCCTGCTCTGTAGTTGTTTGTTCTGCACGTCTTAGTCCAAGTTATTGTGTAATTATTGTTACACTGTTATTTTTAGTATTGCATTTTTGCACATGATAATATCAGTATATGATTGTTCCTATTGCACAGAATATTGTGAGGATTGCACTGGTATTATTGCACAGAAGATCATCATTATATGTCACTGGGAGTATGCAAAGATTATTGGACAAGTGAGTGGGTTGAGTTATTGCAAATGTTGTACGACAGTTATTGTTCAGAGGTGAATGCCTTAATGGAGCGTCTGTAGAAACTATTGAGATGCCTGGAGCTGCATACATTGACAAACCTGTAGCAGGGAAAACGAGGTGGTGGGAGGAGTCCTTGAAGATTTTTGTGGTCCTGTGTAGACAGCAGGTTCTGCATGTCTGATAGTGAAGGAAACTGGGTATCAGTGATTCTCTGTGCTGTTTTGATGTCTTTCAAGAGCCTTCTTGTCAGCTGCACAGGAGCTGTGGTACCATACCAGCATGCCATGGGTGATGATGCTTTTCACAGAGCAGTGAAGAGATACCGGCAGCCACTTACACAGGTTGGCTCTCCTTAATATTTTTAAGAAATAGAGCTGCTTCTGAGCCTCCATCACCAGAACAGGTTTATTAAGAGTCCAGATGAGGTCGTGGGAGATGTGTGTACCTAGAAACTTGAAGCTAGACGTTCTCTCCACCATGTCCCCTCTGATGTAGAAAGAAGCAAGTTCTTCCTTCTTCTTGAAGCTGATGACAGCTCCTTCATGTTAGTGGGTTTGAATTGGATGATGTTTATTTCACACTATTCTGACAGTTTTCAGACTTCATCACTGCAATCAGACTTGTTTCCATTTCGTATGAGTCCAGTCACAGTGATGTCATCTGTAAACTGTCTGATGGTGTTGGTACTGCGGGTTGGTGTGTGGTCGTGCATGTGTAGGGAATGGAGGAGGGGTCTCAACATGCAGCCCTGTGGCACTCACCAACACCCTGGTTCTTTAGTTTTTTCACCATTGTGCCATTCCAAGACTGCTGAACATAGAATTGAAATCAAGAAATTGAGATCACTCCTAGACCACCTCCCTGGCGATGTAGGAGATTCTGGTATTTAGAGCTGCACTGGTGATCTCCTGGTGGTCTTTTTTGTTTTTTTGTTTTTAAATAAACTATGTCTAATCTAGTTCAGTTCATTATAATCAAAATCATATAAAGCCACTTCTTAAAAAACAATCTAGCAGAGGAAGCTTAATCCTAATTTCAGCTATTCTTCTGTTTTTGTACATAGAGTATATATCTATATAAAGTGAAATACTGTATGAGAGAGTTGCAGCTTTTCTGCTATATGCTCCTGCTCCAGCAGCACAGCTTGTTGGCTGTGTAAATAGTCACTTGTCAGATTCTAATATTTTGGCCATGTCTCTGTCCATCTTTGATTTAGAAAATGTCGTACTTACTAGCAAGTCTTTTTTGCACTTTTGGTAACATTGGTTGTCAAAAATAACTTAATTGGAATTTTCATCTCCTTGTGGAATCATGTAAAACCTTTTGGCATTTAACCTTCTCATGATGACACAACATATATGTGGATTTCCTTTTCAAGCCTGGAGTTCAAGTTTGTGGATGTTCGCTTGATCTGCGCAAGACTGACTATTTATGACAGATACTTAAATGGAAAGCTGCTGGAGTTTCGATGGGTTTCTCAGAATCAAAAGCATTCAAGTCTTTCTTTTTGTTGTTGTTGTTGTTGAGTGAGGTGTATTGCTTGATAATTATGAACTTCAGCATCACAGCTAAAAATTCAGCAATGTTGGGACAGCCACTACAGATAGTTGAGAGTGACAAATGAAAGAGCCGTTACATCAGAATATCTGCCCATGTTTTCTTGTTGATTTTTGTTATCATTAAGTAAGTCTATCAGAAATGGCTCTAAAAAAAAAGAAAAAAGAAAAAAAAGAAATGGCTCTAAATTTTGCAGATATAAAGTATGAGCTACATATTGAGCATGGTGCTGAAATTAACAGCTGTCACATAGTTTTATTTTCTTCATTTACAGGACACACGTGCATTTTTAACCTGCTCAGTTTTATTTAAAATATAAATGTTCAAATTTCTATTTCACTTTGCATTTCATCTTTTTTTGATCAGCTTAACTTATACAATACTTTACTATAAATGTTTCCTCAAAGGCCTGTTGTAATGCCTGTGGTTACTGCTAACATATAACTTTTCTTGGGTACATACATGTTATTTTCTACCCTGAAATACTCAAAGTATGTTGTGTAGAAGGTGGTCTTTGTACAGAGCAACATCCCTGGGGGGAGATGTATATGTGTTTTGAGAACAGTGAGTGTTTTCCTCTGTTGAGCAGAAAAACCAGGCTACCACTCACAGTAGTCCACTGTGTTGAAAGGGTTCCTCTCAATGCTGCTGTGAGCTCACCAGGAGTTATTTCCACTCACCCGCTGTATCGCAAAATAGGGTGGGGGGAAAAAAAACATGCCTACCGATGTCCACTCACAACTTCATGCACGCCCATTCACGTGTGTGTGCAAGGAGCTATTCAGGCAAACACTCACGCACACATACTAAGAGTCTTGGTACTGAACAATGACATGCTACTGCCCAGGATGTCTATGTCACTTCCCGTGTTTGTGAGAAGTCATTTGGTGTTGCTGTGGAAACTGAATGTAATATTGAAAAATGCTCCCTCTGTGGCTCATTCCCTCTGTGTAGAGAAAAGTCAGTCCATAAGGCAGAGCCAGACTTCGTCCCCAACTCTGGCTGCAGCTGCCAGACTGTCAGCGATGATACACGGCAAAGACCAAGTGTACGCCAACGCCATGCTGGTTGACCAGGTGAGTTTAGCTGAGATTCTTTTCTTAATGTATGCAGTTAAAGTTTAAAAAAGAAAAAAAGATGAAGGAGAAGAAGAAAATGCTGTTTATAGAAGCTGAATAATTTCTATTATGTGAAAGACAGGCTTGGCTCGTGTTACTGAAAATGTTCCATAAGAGAGCTACAAATCATCTGGTAGAAAAGTTCCTTCTCATTGGTTTTTCACTTTTCCACTCCAGGTGGATGACGCCGACATTAGGTATCGCTCTCAAGGGGAAGGACAGGTCCGCCTTCCATCCCACATTGGTGGCTCCTGCTGGGATTCGTTCTCTGCGACTCCCCCTGATTCAGGCAACGGCGCCCAGAACCATTACCCAATGTCACCCCACCATGGATCCAGCGAAAGCCAAGGCCCTTGCCTGGACAATCACAGGGAGCCATCGTCTCGCATCACTCCCCCCTCACCCTTCGCTTCCTCCCCTTCTTTTCCTTCCTCTCCCGTGGCATCCGCCCTCCGTTTGTGTGAGGGAGTGCAGCGATGTCAGACGCAGACGTGCCCTCAGGTCTCTCCTGCTTTGAATCACAGAGAATGTCGCTTAACAGATGTGAGCCAGGGGTTGAGGTAGGACAGTATTGCTATGCTGCTTCAATAGTATAAACTGCTGAAGGGATTTAATGCGACCATTTTACAGTTTTTAATGTTAATTTTCTTTTTGATTTTCTTACTGAAAAACAAAGTTGTTTTTTTTTGTTTTTTTAAACACTAGGAAAATATCAAATGGTTTTATTTATTCAAGATGATATAAAAACAACAAATAATGCTCTACATAAAATATTCCTTGTAATTATAATGCTGGTTTTGATTGTAAACAGTGTAGGCATGGCTAACTTTAACCACGATGCCTTTGCCTTTACCAAAAATCGATAAATGTTTGAGATACTGTAGTTTTGAAAGAACAATGAATTTTCTTCTTCCTGTCCTTGCTAGATTTAGGATTTCAGGCACCAAACACTTCAGGGACTCCTTTGTTGCAAAACCATGCCAGTGTAACACATGCAGAAAGTGGTTTGTCCACTTTTTACTGAAAAAACATGTTTGAATGGCAGCATAAACTGTCAAAAGTGTTTTTGAAATATGTTCCTGGCATCAAACTCAAAATTATAAAATATTTTATTTAAAAAAAGAAAAGGTGTATATAATTTCTCATATCTAACTTTTGCTATATTGTCTTCATCCTTTACTTTGTTAATATAAGGTTTAATGAATTTGAATGTGTTCCAGTTTTTTAGTTGTTGGCAAACAGGTTTAAAAAAAAAAAAATGGGTTGAGTTGAAAAATTAACCGCAGAACCAATTCAGAAATTGTTTTGATCTTGCTTTTTTATGTTTAGTTGCTATGATTGGAGCCAGTGAAGGTGTGGAAACTGACAAGTAGCCTGAATATATCACAGCTGTTTGTGTGTTGAAGCAGGATCTTTAAAAATATTTCACAACCCTACATGGCGTTAAAATTATTTCATGACATTTAATGATTATTTCATTATTTCCTTTTTGAGCCTTTACACAGCAGCTGACATCATGATCCCTTACCACTATATTGTGACTATAATCTGAATACATCTGAACGTGTTTCTCTACGTAACACAGCAATCTGAATGGTGATAATTTTTCAAGTTTACTAGTTTGTTCTTTATTTAGCATGTAATGAAAAGGCAAAAGCCTAGTACTTAAGTACACTGCAGGGTCATAACCTGGACGTGTGTGTGTGCGCGTGTGTGTGTGTGTATGTGTATGTTTGCATCTGTGTCTGTAAATAGCCCGAGTCAAGAGTGCGACAGTGGAGAGGAGGACATACTGGGACACTCCTACCCATGCTCGTCTATAAAGCAGAGGTCCATTCTGCGGTCCAGCTCAGGAGAGGAGAGAGACTTGTTTGACACCTCACCTGATTTTAATCGCTCACACTCTGACAGCACACACAAAACCAACAAGGTATAGTTCATCTTCCTGAATGCAGGTCATTTCTGGCCTGGGAAATTTCATCTCTTGAATCATTCAGTGTCTATATTTCCTGAGAATAAATGGCCGCTGATTTTGGTACTCTGTTTCTGTATAACAATGTTGATTTTTAAAAGTTTAAGGTTAGCATCTTTCCATTAAAAAAAATAAACAGTTCAACAGTTGCAACCTACTTTCCAGATAGTCAATAGTAGATAAGATCATACTGTCAACAGCTCAGAAAGGACAAAAGGTCAGAGATGGGTCTATTTGCCCCACAGATGCTGCAGTTCTCCAGTTTTCCTGGTCATGGAATGAACTTGTGAACCTCTCTGTCTGATACTTCATTTCTGATGTGTTTCATTACCAGAGCTCAGAAGACTCTGAGGTTCGTCTGCGCTCCTACTCCTACTCCTCCCCCAAAGCGAAGCCGTCACGGCCGCTCTTAAACCGAGACACAGCTATCACCGACCTAGAAGAAGGTGAGCGATCTTTAACCCCTTTCCCTTGCAACTTCTCTTTTCTCAAGGGCCACCTAAATGGACAAATGGTCCTCGTGTCTAACAGGGGTGAGACCAGACAAGTACCATAAATCAACCAAAGCTCTATAAAGTACATATGTGCTTAGTGAGCTCTTCTGTGGTCCTGCTCATGGAGATAATTGTGAACAAATCTGAGTGTGTAGCATTAAGGACATGCTTTATTTTGTGTAGATGGTGCGTTCAGCAGCAGTGGGCGCTCTCTTCTTCAGGCTCTATCTCTTTCTAAATCCCTCTCTCGTCTCAACCAAGTTAGTAAGTACAAGAAGAGCATCAAATTGCAACTTAGATAATGCTGGTTGGTTGGCTGGTGTGAGCATTTTAGTGCTCTTTATTTCAAACCACATGACAGACTGTTGATAGTCAAGAGCTACACAATTAAAGAACAATTTTTATGTCTTTGAAACTTGTAACAACCACTTGATCAAATTTGACAAACGTTGAAAACCAAAATGATTTTGCTCCATATTTTGTTATAAAAAGAATTCTTTGGGAAACAAATTCCGTTGTTACCCACATTGTGCAGCTCTGGATCTGTGGTAAGATTTAATTCTTTGGGGTGAGCACGAGACCACTGTCTCACTGAAATGCACAATTTCACTTGTCTAGTGATCAAAAGCAGACCTTCTCCATGGCTTAATTATTCTTTTTTTCCAGCTTAATAATAAAATAATTGTCTGCCAAAAACATAGAGTACTAAAGCTTTGGAAATCACTCAAGTTCTGGAGATCATGTGAAGGAAGACTTGTTTCTCTTCTCAGGGTTCTGTTATGCTTCCATTTGGTAATGTTTTGTTTCCCCAGTGTTTTTTCCATTTTCACTGTCATCTGGTTTTTCGAGGCAAAAATTGCAGTGGTGTTTGTTCTTTCTCTGTTGGGGTTTGCTGGATCCAGGTTTTTTTTTTCTGTGATCCTTGTAAATGCCTGTAACTCAGTTTTAATAAGAGGTGGTGGTTTTCAGACACATTCAGTGGATCTACAACTCTACTGCTATTCTTTAACTTTACCTTTTGAAAGGTTTTGACGTGTTTTTCCATTATCTGTTTTTCTTTATTATTTTACATTACAGAGCAGAGAGCATTCCACCTGACTGAGACACCCAAAGAAAAGAGGTAAAAGCAGTGTGTCATTTCATGAGTTGACAAAAGATCCACTCAGCTGTGTTGGGTCCTGCTCAGATCTTCCACCCCTTTTTAGGCATCAGTGATGACCAGTAGTTGGAGATCATCTTAGATGGAGCCATTATATGTGTGTGTGTGTGTCGGAGGGGGTGTCCTGCATATGTGTATGTATCTCTGCAGCTTTAAACCTGCGGTCAGGGGTCTTCCTCTGCAGGATATGACATACTTCCTGTCACAAGCCAGGGGCCAGAGTATTCTCTAACAGCAGCCTCAAAATAACTTCCTATGATATCAGACTTCAGCAACATGTTTTTTTTTTATTCTTGCATATTGTGTAATTCATTTTGCATATCATGTTAACATTTTTTCTGTATTAACACTTGCTCTACAGTTCTACCATGTAACACATTTTGCTTCTTTGAATTTAATTTCATCTATGTCAATCTCCATATTAATTTTATGGACGATTTAATCTAATTGTCTCATTATTTCATCCTGTGCTTATATATTTAGCTAATAATCATGCCTTGCTACCAGAGGAAACATTGTAGAAGGTACTATCAGGTTATTAAATAGTTATGATACAACTTCATACCTCTGAGTTAGAAAACATCTCATTATTATAATATTCACAATATTCACCTGATCACGTTTGTGCTCTATAACAAATATTGATTCCATATTAAGAAGATGTGGATATGGCCTCTGCCTTAAGCATTTGCTAGTTTAGCATCTTGCTCCACCATACATACATACACACATACATACACACATACGTACGTACATGCATGATCAATTGATCAAAAGTAGTTTTTAGACTCTAATCTCAGATATCAGCATCATTATTGCACATTGTGGGTACAAGAGGAGCAACAGGTCTGGTCTGAGGTGTTTTATATCCATGCAGGGTTTTGGGTTTCCGTAAGCGGGCCCAGTCAGCAGAGGAGGAGAGCAGCGCATCACCCCAACATCTCACCCTCACAGAGTTCCTCAAAGAGTATGTCTCAATCATAAATGGCCTCACAGACATGCATGTGTGGCTTAACTCATTTTAATCCCGTCATAAAACCATTCTCCAAGTCATCCTTTAACCACACTAATTCGTTGCAGCTGTTTTTGATGATGAATCTCCAGAAGGATATTCTATTATCGCTTTCTTTATAAGGTCATAAGTAGTAGTTTCCTGGGATATTTGCATGTTTCTTTTTCTTGCTCTGTCATTCTCACCTTTCAGCTACAAAACACAATGTAACAGGCGTAAGATGCTTTAAATAGTTGACACATAATTAATTGCATTTTGCCAAGGTTGTACTATAAATAGCTACCACTAGAGTCCATAGTGACTTCCAAGCATGCCAAGCATGTTATTAAGAGTAATAATCTGTAGACCAGGGGTCCTGGAAGACTGTTTGGACATTCTTTCATTCCAGCATGACACCACTGTTCCTGTTTAGTCAGTTCTTTTCAGTCTATTCAAAATACTAAAGTAATGACATGTTTTGTTTAAAGAGCCCGCATGTTTGATTTGAATGCCACATTCGTACACAGGCCAACGCGATGTGAGCTGTTGTGGTAACTATTTTCTACGATATGATACAGGATTGAGGATGAGGAGTGGGATAAATACATAATCCCGTCTAAAGTTGAGTCAGAGAAGTATAAAGTGAGCCGGACCTTCAGCTTCCTCAAGAGCAGGATGTCTAGCACCCGCAACCGAACCAAGGTGAGAGAGCGCTGAAGAAAATAAAATTCTTGCAGGCTAGGATTCCTCCAACAGCAGTTAAAACGTGACTAGAAATCCCTGTAGTTGACCTTTCTAATGAAAAAAAAGTCAGACCTGAAAGGCCTCCTGGTGTAGTGCAGTAAAAGGTTTACCAGCTATCAGAGAGGCCGGGTCAGAATTCCTGTGCTGGAGGGGGGCATTGTCTGCACACGGTGCCTTTACTTGGCAAGGGTGAAAATTCCCTCCTCTCAGGCCTTAGCAACGGGACATAGAAAAAAAATATTTTCTTACGTAACATGCAGACCCCTCTCTGCATAAGCCTGACGAACCAAAACACATTCTGTAGTATTCTCATTCTCACAAGCACCTGTTTGTATGTGTTTGAAGACGTGTTTCCCTGTACGCACACACACACAATGCAATTTAACAGCAAAAAAAATAAACTCAGTCTTAGACTTCCTTGCAGAGTTTGATAAGAAAATAAATATCACTCTATCACACTTGCACAGAGAGAAGTCCTCAACCCCCTCCGCAAGAAAAGGATAAAGCACTACAACAGCAGCAGCCCCAATTGACCTTAACAAAATAAACAAAAAAGCCCGCTCAGAGGTCCCTTTATCTCTGCTAACTTCACTTTAATAGGTGTTTTGCAGCAAGCAGAGGCCTGTTAAATACCTCTTTTTAGTAGTTTACATGATAATGTGGCTTTAACTGTATTAAATGTCAGTAAATCTAAGTTATTTATGATTTGCATTTCAGGTGAAGGGGAAGGAGTTGAAGGAAGGAAAGGAGAAGTGGGGATCTGCTAATGGACACCAGTTTGTTCCTGTCTCTCCATCTGGACCAGCTCTCTGTGTGGCCTGTGATAAGTCTGTTTCTGGGAAAGAGCTGTTGCAGTGCTCCAGTAAGTACCATACAGTCAGAGCTGTTGATGTTCTACGTCCTGTGGTGGCTGAAGTGTTAAGGGTTTGTTTTTAATGCCTTCCTCACATACTGTCATGATGTTTTGTGGGGACATTATGTCATTTTTATTCCTTTCATAAGGTCAACATTGCTCATAAGGAAACAGAGCAGTTTAATGGTGCTCAAATTTGAATTGAAATTTGTCTGCCATCCTCTCTAGACTGCTTCCTGAATGTCCATAAAGCCTGCAGAGAGTCTGTTGCATCATGTGGAAAGGTAACTAAACTGCAGAACACTTCTTAATGAATGGCTTTGTGATAAAACAATGTATTTCTGGTGAAACCTTGTTAGGTGATTTTTTCGCTTCACTTTAAGGTATATGTCAGGGGTGCTTGAAAGTTATTTGTTTGTTTTGCTTTTGCAAGAATATAACCTAATTCCTTGCTAGAATTTCAGAAAAGTATGTGAACTCTGTGAAATTACATTTGACCTGAAATTAGATTTTTTTTTCAATAATTTCAGGGACACTAAGGTGGTTGACACACTGTTTTATCTAAGGATGAGGAATCAGTTGAGTCCTGAACTTCACAACCATCATTGTGTTCTAGCTGCTAGAAAAGACTTTTCTGGGGGCCTCGGAAAACAAGTTGTTGATGCTTAGACTGGAAAAGATTACAAAACCATCTTTAAAGAGTTTGAACTCCACCAGTCCACATTTGTAGAGATTGTACACAAACAGAGGAAATTCAAGGGCATTGTTATCCTCCCCAGAGGCTCGGCTAACAAAGATTGCTGCAAGAGCAGAAAGTGTAATCATTTATAAGGTCACAAAGGAACATAGGGTAACTCCTAAGAGGCAACAGCCCTCTTAAACATTGATGTTCAGAACTCGCAGCAACAACATGGATGGTTGCACAGCAAAGAGAAAAGCCACTGTTCTCCAAAACTAATATTGCCGTCCAGCTGAAGTGTTCTTTTTTTCTTAAGTGACGAATAAAATTCAGAAGTTCACTGAAATTTTTTTTGGTAGATAAATGAGAGCAAAATTAAACGTTCTGGTTCAAATTTACACAGCTGTGTTTTGAGATGGCGGTTCTCGTCTAGTAACTTGTCCTGTCTGAGAAACATTGTTCTGGTGGTTTTAAAGGTTGAGCCTGTTAGGCCAAAGCAGCAGGTTTGTCATTATTGTGGAGCTGCTCTTCCTGCCTAAACCCGACTCCAACTGAAGCGCTGTGGAATGATCTGAAACTTGGATTTGTTGTGACACAAGGAAGTCTCAGACTTTTACAGCTCAGGGACATGTAGTTAATGTTTCATTCTTTAATTAAATATGTGAACAATGTTTGTCTAATTTGTTTAATTATGCTTTTTTTAATCTACTTTTACAACACAAATCTATAGCCGTTTTCTTGTTTTGCTCAATTATTAAAACTTATATGAAATTGTGAACTGTTCACAAAGTTTCAAGCATCCCTCTTAATGTGGAAAAGGACTCTGTCATAACAAAAACTGGTTTAGTCTAACCGTAATATCAGGGGACAAATTAGATCTTTTCTTTCCTTGTCTATACATGAACTGATTTTAAATATTATTAGTGCAAACGCAACAATTTACACTACTGATACTGAAATGATTGTATGTGTCCCAGAAGCAGCTGGACCGGAATGCAGCGCTGATGAAAAGCAAGACCATGTCTCTCCCGCATAGTGAGTTCTCCACAACTCCCCCCAGCCACCAACACCATCTACCAAGTCCTCATTTGGTTTTTCAGTCTTTCAGCTTTCACCTGTCCTCCCTTGTCCCTTGGTGGATCGAGTAACCTGCTGCTCCTCATTCCCCACCCTCTCCAGTTAAATGTTAATCTGCCTCAGTGGGGGATCTGGCCTGGATTGTGTGTGCACATGCGTTTTGTGTTTCTCTTGCAATGATAGGTTGATTTTGCATTTTGTCAAGTGTCATAAAAGATGTCAACATATCATCACAACCACTGGCTGCATGCCCATTCAAACAATGAAAGATTACCACCTCAGATGACCTCACTGTTATGATCCGGTTACCGTCATGCTCAGTGACTGCACAGATTTAAAGAGAGCAACTGAACTTTAAACAAACACTTGAAATATTTATATGTAGATTGGACAACCTCCAAAATGAGACTAATTCCTCTTCTCGTTGTTCTTCCTTCAGACTCTGTAAAGGAGAACTCTTCAGCCTCCATTTTCTCTTCATCTTCCTCCCCCTCCTCTTCGGCCACAGTGATGAATAAAGAGAAAAGGGAAACAGTTGCCCTTCTTTCCAAAAGCCTTTCCATCTCTATAGACAGCAGGTAGGACAGCAGTGTGTCAACATAAACAGTATTATTTTAATGTGTGTTTACCACAGAAATGAAGGTTATGTCAGCCCATTAATAACCATATAGGCGAGCGGCATACAGTAGACCAGTTTGGTCTACATGCTCCTGGGTGGTGCGGTTCTGGTGGGTTGGTGTGTTCAACACTGGACCCAGTTCAGCACGAAGATCCAAGAGCACTGATCTATTAACCAGTCATCATCAGGGGCCAGGAAATCTTGGTGGTCCCTAAAAACTCTCTCCATCTTGATCTATTGGAGTAATAATCCAGGAGTGCTGGCGCATCCATAATGCAGCATTAGCCACAAGCATCACCACACTATGTTTGGTCAGTGATTGGACTTCTCCCTCCATCTCCAAAATGTTTGTGTGCAAGGTTCAAAATCTGCATAAAGGTGCACACTTTCTCCCGAAACATTTTTATTTAAAGATCACATTTTATGTGTGGAAAGTGGAAAAAGAAAAGCTTAGCATTCAGTCCAAACTTGCTTTGTGTGTCTGCAGAGGACTGAATGATGCAACAAGAGCAGACTGTGATAGTGGCTTGACATCTTGCACTAATGGCTCCCTGTCTGAAGAGGGAACACCTGTAACAAGTACTCCTCCATCCAGCGACCTGCCAATCAGCACACAGGGTGAGATAGAGAGAATCATATTTAACACGTCGGTTACATATGGATTCTAAATTAAGCCTTTGCTGTTTGTTGTTCCAACAGATACTGTTGATGCTCCTTTACTGAGTGAACTGTCAGCTGACCAGCTGGGACTTGACAAAGAGTCATGGAGTGTTGCAGTCTGTCCAGAGTTTTGCAGGCAACACGACAGGCGAACCATCAAACGACAGGATGTTATTTATGGTGAACTACTTTCTATTATTTCCACTTTTTACACACAGTCTATCGTTGAGCTAAAAAAAAAAAGGAAGACTCATTAAAAAAAAAACTTCTATCCAACAAAAGTCATGGCACAAATACAGCATACATCATGTTTGTGTTATTGGATCAGTCTCTCTAATCTGATGTGACGGGCTGTTTCTCTGTAAGGCAGCAGTGACATTTGTGGAATTCTACAATAATTTTCTGAAACTAAATTAGTTGTTGACTTGGCTCAGAGTCTAAAAGTGGACTGTTTCCAGGCTCTTGGTATGACTGTCTCTATCTGATAAATTGCCCTACAGATGCTCCAATTGATTGTCTTTCTTTGCACATTTTATATCACTAATAGTTTAACAACAGTAGTATTTATGCCTTTGAATTATACATTTTCCTTGAAAATCCAACAAATTGCCTCCACTAACCGGGCTCTCCTTTTCCATTTGGCTTAAGCCCAAAATATTGCCACCCCAATGCTGTAGTGTTTGGCTATATAACTAAATGACATTGTCTGTAAATGCTCATTAAAATGAAGTCACTCAAACATTAAACACAAAACAAATTTACAAACAAAATTAACAACCATGAGACAAGCTCCTGTAGATGGAGATGCAAAGCCTGGAAAACTAAAAGAAACACTGATTTTCTAACATTTGATTTATACAGCCAGTTGTGGACAGGTTAATGTAAACAACTTTTTAGATTATCTAAAATGACCAGCTCAGAAAGATGGGTGGCTATGTAATTAATCCCACAACCAATCACAGGAGAATGGCCCTGCCGTTGCTGGATCACTGGCAAACATCAGCCCTACTAACCTGTTCTGGTCATACTAGATTTATTGCATTTAAAAAAAAAAAAAAGAAAGCTTATTTATTTTCCACTTATGTTCTTGTTGTGAATCCAAAAAAGTACCTTTGTGTGGATAATAAACTGCCATATTACTTTATATGTACCCTTTGTAAATACTTAATTTGTTTTCATGATGTTGACAACCTTCGCCCAGTGTATTCAAGCATTTCCACCAGATAATTTTATTGCTCGTAACCCAGTTTGGTTGCTCCTTCTATAGAGCTCATGCAGACAGAGCTGCATCACATCCAAACTCTGACGGTCATGTCAGAGGTGTTTAGGAGAGGCATGCTCGAGGAGCTGCAGCTGGACTGGAACTGTGTGGCCCGGATTTTCCCCTGCTTGGATCCCCTGCTGCTTTTTCACAGAAACCTCTTTAGAGCGCTCCAGGAGCGCAGACAGACAACAACCCAAGTTGAAAATTCACGGAATTATGTCATCCATCACATTGGAGATATATTACTTCAGCAGGTTGGTGTTGATGGATTAATGGGCACAGATATAAAGAGATGCATTTCTTAACTCAGCTAATGATGGTGTCCCTCAGTTCTCTGACGAAAATGCTGAGAAGATGAAGCAGGTTTATGGAGAATTCTGCAGTCACCACATAGAGGCTCTTAATGTCTTCAAAGAGCTACAACAACAGAATAAGAAACTTCAAAACTTTGTCAGAGTAAGCTTCTGTTCCTAGACCTCCTCTTACAAATTTACAATAAGTGCCGTTATTGAGTGGCCGATGTTCTCAAATGGATTTTTATTTTTGTCCTAACAGCAACAGAGCAATAAATCTCTCGTCAGACGAAGAGGGGTGCCAGAATTTATCCTGCTAGTCACTCAGCGGATCACCAAGTATCCAGTGCTGCTGGAGAGGATATTACAGTACACTCAGGGTAACTCAGCTCTACTGTGTCTTAAGAAACACGTATATGCAAGGCATATATGATCAAAAATATTTGGTCTTTTTTTTTGTCATTACGCACATGTTTCAGAACAACCAAGATATGATCAGAGTGTAGACATTAAGCTTTAATTTCAGAGGTTTCACAAAAACTATGGCATTCAATATTCAATGATTTCAGGCATTTTAAGTAAATTACGTCTATTTTCAAAGGTTCAAATCCATTGTAGTGGTATTAAAAAAAAAAAAGTCATGCCAGTTGTATATAATCTATGCAGCAACAATCTGAATAGTAAAGCAAGGAGCTTTTTGTTATGTTTCTGTGCAACAAAATGTTGGCCTGCAATTTCCAACATGGCTCTGCAGGAGATTTTCTTTTCCTTGAAAAGCACTGAAGTCCCAGGAGCTGTATAAATCCTTTAGAGTGAGAGCAGTATGACAGAGAAACAGCACTGCATTATGAACTTGTTTATTACTTTGGTTGTACCCACAGAGGGAAGTCAGGAACACTCTGACTTGTCAAGTGCTTTGGCCCAGATCCGTGACGTCATTGCAGCAGTAGACCTTACTGTTAGTAAGTATGAGAGATGTCAGGAGCTGCAGGAAGTGCTTGCTCGGCTCGAAACAAAGAGTTTTGCCAAGCTTAAGAATGGCAAGGTATTTCGCAAGCAGGATCTACACAGCAAACACAGGGATCTCCAGCACAAAGGGCTGGTCTACTGGAAGACTGCCACGGGACGTCTGAAAGGTGTGTACAGCATCATGTGAGATTCCCTTCTCCCAGAGAATGAACTCTTATGTACATGTATCTGCTCTCTTTTTTTTTCCTCTCAGACATTTTGGCTCTTTTGCTCACTGATGTTCTGGTTTTCCTACAAGAGAAAGACCAGCGCTTTGTATTTGCTTCTGTGGTCAGTATCAACCCTAAACGGCACTTTGAAATCAGAGACAACTATTCACACTATTTGTCATTTATGTGATCTTCATGGTTCCTCATATTCAGGACCAGAAGCCCCCAGTGATCCCTTTGCAGAAACTGATCGTTAGAGAAGTAGCCAATGAGGAGAGAGGAATGTTCCTTATCTCTGCCTCCTCAGTGGGGCCAGAGATGTATGAAGTTCACACCACCACCAGAGAAGAGAGGAATGCATGGATGAGACACATCCGAGAGGCTGTAGAGAGGTGTGTGTACACACATGTGGTTCACATCAAGCCTACAGTGTTTGTCCAGCTTAGAATCTGTGTGTGTGTGTGTGTACATGCCTGGTTAATGTGTGTTAAAGTTCGCATCACTCATTATCTAACTCACTGGTCCACATGGCAGTTGTCCTGAAGAAGAGGAGGAGGAGGAGCGGAGTGCCGAGACAGAGGAAGCCAGGCAAGCTGCAGAAGTACGAGTTCAGAAAATCAACAAGTTCCAGGGTAAGACGAGAAAATATGTGTGTACAAACATGCCAAGTGTTCTGTTGCACCGAACGTAAAGATTAATTCTTTGATATAAACATAAAGAAGTCCTCATCTTGGTGTTTGTTTTGTGCAGATACACTGTTTGGACAGGACCAGCAAATCTGCCACAGCTTGGAGGAGAAGTTACAGCTTTATGCAGAGCTTACAGAATTAACCCTCCAGTCACCAGAACCTGTGCCACATCGCCATCTGCTGGTACAACCCACACAGTACACCGACAGCGAGATGCCACGTCAGGCCTCATCGTTGCTCACAGCTGCACTCAGAGAAGGTCAGAAATGCTGCTGTGGCTCAATGCTTCATAAGAATAATTGTAACCACATAACTATTTTGTGTATCTAAAATCACTAGGCATAATTATTTGTAGAGGAGGCTGTCCTTTAGTAACATTTTTTAAATTTGAAAAGCTGCCAAACTCTTAATTTAACACATTTATATACAAAGAAAAGATGCAGTATATGAAAAATATAATATAAACATTTCTGTATATCTTAAATCCTGCCTTATTTACCTCCAAACCACTGATTGGTACATGTCCAAAAGAACACCAACATATCTCAACAGATCTCCTCGTTTTGATCTTCAAGATGTGCAAAACATTTATGTTAATATAGTTAATATAGAGTTTTGAAGATTTGAAAATGCTATAAAAGCATTGTGTTCAATCATGTACAGACAATATTTTAACATCTGTTTTAATTATAGTTATGGTAATGGGGGTGTTTATTTTGCCTGGTTCCAAAACTCATTCCTCCTCACACAACCAAATCACACACTTGCGCACATGCTAACAAAGGCTGAACATACAGCTGGCAACAAGATTGTAATGTACATAGATAAAGCTCAGCACTCAACAGCTAGTTCGTATAAATGAGCTTTTCTGGTATTTTCTGCTAAAAATTCTTACAAATGCCAGTAAAGCCAGATGGTTAGAAGAAGCTAAACTTTGTTTTTCTTAGCAGCTCAACAAAGTCTGCCCATGTGATTAGTTCAGGGTTCTCCCCACCATACGACAACGGTGGAGCAGCACCACCATCGATTTCTGAGCCCTTTTGACATATTTTGACAATAGACCATCCTTTTATTCTTTTTACTTCATTTTTTTCTACCCATTTTAAGCACTGATCTACTTTTGTTAACTACATTACCCTCTCTTTTCGTCTCTCTGCCCACTCACCGCTATTGAGGCGTGGGCAGAGCTGGCCAGTTCTTCATTTACTCAGATTAATGAGTGAATATTCCTACTGAATCACCACTCTCAAGTCTAACATCTCCACTAACACGGTTTATATGAGTCCTACCGTTAACCAAATGGCAAGAGTGAGAGCGGACAGCGGCGTAGTGGAAACACCTCAGACGCAGGTGATTTAGCTGAACTGACTGACTGACAGACTCAACTCGGCTCCACTGGCTTTCCCAGTTGCTGAACAGAGTGAGTTACAGACTTGCTAAGTCAGCAGGTAGTACTGGCGGAAACACTGCAGACTGATGTGGTTTTGCAGAGCTTCACTCCAGTCATTGATTCAAACTGGAGCTGTCGCCAGCAACAGGAAATGACATGCAATTTTGCAAATTATTGTAACCCTTTGACCATTTACACTATCAGCATAAATCCATCTGATTCTGACAGCTGAGAAGTGCAGCTTTGCGCTGATATAATTACTGTTTTATTTTTTAGCTTTTGCACATTGTTTTTAATGCTGGTTTGTATTTATATAGTTTTTCATATAGCTATTTAAGATATTATTTCTTTAGCTTTTGTTGTTTTATTTATTTTTTGTTGTTTTTATTTATAAGGTGTTTAGCACATTCCTTAACTGTTAATGTTGCATTTTGGACAGTTGTTATTTGTGGTAAAATTTAAACAAAAAAACCCAAAAAGGTAAAGTAAATGTGGGGAAAGGAGGGTCTCAAAAGCTGGGGAGAACCCTGAACTTAGTTACCTGTAAGTAAGAGTGATGACAGCGATGCCAGAGAAAGCTTCAGGCCTTCTGTATTCCATGTCTGAATGCTGCCACATGCACTCTCTCCTCTTTAGAAATGACAGTTTTCAATGCTTCTGGTTTATGCTGTTTCACAATTATGATGATTTTCTTCTTTTTTTAATATTTGCCTCTTTCTTAGCGGAGAATTTGATCACCATTCTTCAGACTAGCAACGGCTTTTCTGTGCAAGGTCAAAGCTCTCCTGATCGAGGGCCCGAGTGCTGCAGCTACAACAGCCACGGCAGCAGCGTTCACGAGTCTCCCTCTGAACGTGAGCCACACTTCTACATTTTACCTTTAGTTCAACACTTCTGCCAACAGAATATTTGATTTCTGAGACTTTAATATGTATGCTCTCCATTCCTTGCCCATAACAGCAGACTATCTGAGCACGCTCAGTATAAGCTCCACCTCTCTTGGATCAGACAGTGAGTCAGCAGGCGTGGAGAACGTGCCATGGAGCTCAGCTGTTGAGCTCAGAAAAGAAGACAGCCAAGGGACACTCTTAAAGGTTCAAGTGTTTTCATTCCACATTAGTAATTTCTGTTCATAAATAATGCACGTTATTGAATCATACGTTTACATCACTGAATTTCACTTGCAGGATTAATAAAACTATTTTGAATTCCACTGTATTAACACACTGTTCTTTAGGTTGCAGAGAGCATCCAGAGCCTGACTCAGCTCCTCTATAGTCTGCAGGTGAAATAACCATACATCTAACTGAATAAGTAAAGTTCTGCATTGAAACGACAGAGTTAACAGTAAATGCTGAACACGGCAATGAAATGCATTAGAAAACCTTTATGTTGACAATATCACTGACAATACATCAGACTTTAGGCTTTGCTTTATTCATAAAATAAATCTTTCAAGAACATTTGATGTTCTTTATGTCTAAATCTACAACAGTTATGGATATCGATACAGCAGTCTTGTAATTATGTAGCTGGATGTCCATTTGTCTCCTTGTCTTTGCAGGCAGCTGTGACTCTTCAGGACAGCTGCTTTGAAATTCACAAACTTCTTCTCCAGGACAGAGAGAGGCCTCAGCTTCGAAGCCTAACCTCCCTCCAAAACAGCATGGTATTTTCTGACATGCACATCTCTACTGCTGATTTTTATTTATTTATGAAACTTCTTTTAGAAATGACCATGATTTTTTTTTTTTTGTCATTAAGGAACAAGAGAAGCAGAGAAGTACTGACAAGCTGAAGGAGGAAAAGAAGGGCTTAGAGAGGAAGAAAGAGGAGGTGGATGAGGTGCAGAAACTCCATGTAAAGATGAAGCAGGTTCAGCAACGTTGGGACAAAGAGTGTGTGGTCCGTGAGAAAAAACAGGTGAGCCTGCTTCCAAATGAGTGTGTTTCAGTCACTCTTGTCTGTTGCCGGTTGCTCAGTATTGAGTCCTCTCTGAGTTCTTTTATTCTAATGTAGTTTTGAATTAAATTGAGTTTAATCCCTCTTAAGGTTTTTTTAAAAATATTCATTTAAAAAATGCATTACAATGTAAAACTGATGGATGTAAGTCACGACCAGGCCATCATAGCGCATCGGCATGTAAACAGCGCCGCATGCTGAAATCGTTATTCAGTATCATGCCTTTCTCTTACCTCTTTTTTTTTTTTTTTTTTTTTTTTTTTTTTCTAGTTTTTTCCCCCATTTTTTCCCCCTTCTTTCCCCCCCGTGCACAAGACCTAAGTTATAGTCCT
>JBAMYA010000024.1:2755782-2784865 GCA_037176975.1 Arrhamphus sclerolepis | reverse complement strand
TATCTATCTATCTATCTATCTATCTATCTATCTATCTATCTATCTATCTATCTATCTATCTATCTATCTATCTATGATTAATATCTCACAGTAATCATAATGCTTTTCAACATATCACTTACTTGTGTTTGAGGATCTCATCATTTACATTGAAATGCCACGTTGGCCCTCAGGCAGTACCGTATTAAAATCACAGCTGATTCTATGGTAGAAATCCCTACATGGGCTCAGGGACACATCTATAACACATCTATAAATTCATCCATCCATCCATCCATCCATCCAGCCATCTTTTCATTATCATTCATTATCTATCTCATTCAGGGTCTCAGGGGTCTGCTGGAGCTTGTCTGCTTGTGGTATAAGGGAAGATTAAAATGTTCCTTTAGGATGTCCCTGTCGGCTCCAGCAGACCCCCATGTCCCTGATCAGGATAGAAGCAGGTAAAGATGATAGATAATAGATGGATGGATGTTCTAGACTCCAATTTATGCAGGTCAAAGAGGAAAGAAATTATGAAGTTATTTTCCAGCATACAGTTACAAAGTAAAGTGTTTGTATGGGGATAGATTTGTGCACGTGCTACAGGCAACCTGGAAACCTGTAATGACACAGTTAATATTGATTGACAAGCTATAATCCAGAAAACTTTTGTTTTTTTGTTTAATTAAAAAAATATGGCTCATTATTAGAAAAGACAAGGTGTTAAACTGACATCACAGCATAGTTAAAAGTCTAAAAAGTGAAAACGTTTTTTTTGTTTTTTTTAGCCCCATCTTTCTTGTATATTGGGTTGCAAATGACGGGTACTTGAGGGGCTAAGACCCAACCAGAAATGGTAAATAATTTGGTAAGCCAACTTTAAAGAAAATTGAAAAGTCAGAATGTACTCCCTTAGGGCTCATTGTTCCACAACGTTACATCTATCAAGATTTTGCTGAGAGATTTTTAACCTCTGTTTAGCCTCACTGCTAACGTTACTGAATCAAACTCTTTCCCAGACCGAGTCGCGAAGTCTTTCATGTGGCACTACATGTGTACACACAGTAAGTCTTTGCATTTCCTTTTCTTGTAATCAAAAACATAGTTGCCTCGTTTTTGAAGTTTGCGATTGTTGCAGACAGCTGGAGATCCATCAAGCAGATTTCTGTGCAAACAGACACACAGGTTAAATTAACTGGATAATCAGTCATTGACAAACACTTGGCAGAGATTCAACTTCGTCTGGTAAATGATATGTGTAAATGGACATTGTGTGTGTGGGGGTGTGGGGGGGTACAACATGTTTGTGGCATTTAAAATGTTTTCATTCACGACTTGGTATTTCTTTGTGCTGTCAATCAGTTTTATTCATCCGATCAGGGTCTCGGTTGATCAATATTAAATATGTTCTGACTGGCTGTCAAGAAAATCTAGATTTAAGTCTCGCCCAGCACATTCAGAATACACTTTAACATTTGCACAAAAATAACCTCTGATTCTGATGTTTCTGTTTTAGAACCTTGGACTCCAATGACTTTTGAAAGATATGTATTATATTACAATTTCTTTTATCTAAGGCATCATCTAAAAAAAAAAAACTTATAAAACCCACACACTGTTTGAAATGTATAGGAAAGCAAGAGGTGAAAACTGTTGCAACATTCACATTAACCTCTTGAAGAAAAAGACACAAACCAAACAAATAAAACACAGATCATAAACCTTCGGCTTTCTTTATTTATATACTTGTAAGTATTTTTCAAGAACTGTGTTGAGGCAAAGATCATATTTGGTATGAGTTAAGTTGTATATGATTAAACATTTCATTTACTGTTAAGTGCCATTTATCTTCCTTAAAAAGATACATTTTATAGACATTTAATGCATCATTAGAACCCTTAATTCTGTTCAGCATTTGCAAAACTACTCACATAATCCCTGCTCTTAAGAAGTGACTTGGATAAGAAAATCAAGAGATTGCATCAACTCTTCATTTCCTTTAATGACATATATGAAGTTGGGTGCCTATTGCATCATGGGACGTCCCCCAACAGTCTAGGCCAATAGCGGCAGACTAAAGGGACGGCTCAGGGTCACCCAAGGTTACTCAGAAATCTTGCAGCAAGGGCGTTGGGCAGAGGGTCACTTTGCTTTTAGTTATTTTAGCTCTGACCTTGAAAAAGACTATTTGACTGCTTTTCTGTTAGACGACTGAAGCTGATAAGAAGAGAAGGCCTTCACTTTTGGCATGCTACTGTTAGTTTTAGAGGTCAGTAACCCTTTCACTGTTGCTAATTTTAGGCATGTTTCTAATTTTAAAAATGTATGTGTAACTTTCCGTGGTCATTGAGCAAACCTTTGGCATGGCTTGCTGTTCTTTTAATTGACAAGAAAAAAAAAAAACGGGGTTCAGATTTATTTCAATAGAATATAATTAATCGTCATTGTATGGGTACAGATACAAAATTGTGGTTTTCTGATTTATCTTGTGAAAATTAAAGAGTTTAAATTAGCTTCAGGTTCTCACACTAACAAATTACAATGATGATTGTGATTTTATTTTTGCCTTTATTTAACTTGAAAAATGAGGACTGAAAAGTCTCTTTGTATTGTATCCTTAGCAGCAATAACACACTATTAGCATTTAATTTTTTTTTTTTTTATTTACATCTAAATATTAAACATTTCCCATAAACGTCCATTATAAATAATTCTTAGTTATGTATTCACAGAATTACAGATAAATAAATGAGACAGCAACGAAGCCCAAACCATTGGATCAAAGTTTAACATAGACTTTAACATTGATTTGAGGTCAACTGAATGCTCAAGATTTGTGAAACAATTTGCAAGATGAGTCCTGAACAAAACTGGTCGTCATTGTGCAGGACATTCAGCAAGTGTTGGAATCAGGACATAGCTTAATAGTGCTTCCATGGACGATTTGGGAACTTTTTGTAGAAATGAAATAATTATGTGTAACCATTACTGCATTACAGTATTTGGTAGAATAGTTAAACTTAGTAAGAAGGCTGATGCACACCTCAGAATAGAGTCTTCAGGTGCATAGGACAAAAATGCATAAATAAGAAGGATATCTCTGATATAAATATCAAAGAGGAGTATCTGCACACCGTAGGACTTGCAAAAAAGAAAAAAGAAAGAAAGAATTAAAGCTACTTTCTTTTTCGATAGTCCTACAGTGTGCAGGTCCTCCTCTTTGAAATTTATATCAGAGATATCCTTTTTAGTATTTGGTAGAAACAAATCAGCAACACAAGACAGTGCTTTAGTATCTGCAAATGCTCTGTAAGCCCTAGATATGTCCAAATTTAGTCCTCTGCAACTTTAAAACGAGGTCATATTGATTAGTATGGTTTTATTGAAACTTTGCACACAATCTGTCCCTGTGAATGTGTGTGTGTGTGTATGTTTGAACTGTCATCACCTGATGGGGATGAGTTTGAGAAGGGGAGGGCTCGGTGCGTCCAGCCCACTTCACCTGAGCATAAAAGCAGCTGTGGATCTCACTGCAGGGTATTCACACTTCACTAACTCTGGACACACACTCACCATATTCCTAGAAACACACACAAACTCCTTTTTCGGTTGAATCTGTCAAGATGCCTTGTATCAGCACTCATCACGACATGAAGAAGATTCCTCACAGCTACAGCGATGTGGTTGAGAAAATCCTTATGGTAAGATTTGCTTTTTGTCCATAGCTAGGAAAGGAAACCAAAAAGTTTTTTCTACCTTAAAAATATCTATTGGGAGACAAAACTGGGCAACAAACTTTGTTAGTCCACTTTTGTCCTCTTGAGTCTATTCTGTAAGAGTCTTTGTTTTTCCCTTGTTGTTTGTATAATTACTTATACGCCTGGTTTGTCCAATGCATATTTTGTAAAAATAGGGGGAAAGTCTGGCTCGTGTGCTGTTTTTGACCCTCTCTTCTGTCTTTTTTTGTAGGTGGAACAGATTCTGTCAGAGTTCAGGCTGAATAAAGAAGAGCTTAAAGAAGTGATGAAGAGGATGCAGCATGAAATGAACAGAGGGCTGCGACTAGAGACCCATGAAGAGTCTAGCGTCAAAATGCTTCCAACCTATGTCTGCTCCACCCCAGAGGGATCAGGTAAATCCTCCTTCTTGACGAATGGGAAAACCCTGCTAAGATGGCTCAAGTGTGGCAGTGAAAGATTGTGCATGTGCTCTGTTTCGTTGTGACAGAGGTGGGTGATTTCTTGGCTCTGGACCTCGGGGGGACAAACTTCCGTGTGATGCTTGTGAAAGTGGGAGAAGACGAGGAAAGGGGTTTTAAGGTGGAGACTAAGAACCAAATGTACTCCATTCCTGAAGATGCCATGACAGGGACTGCTGAAATGGTGAGTAACAGAAACATTCTTTTTTTTTTGTATCTTTTCATCGCCAGGACTTTGTTGCTGCCCAGCTGTAGAGCTGATCAGGTCTTCTGAAGTACTGTAAACACTGTGTGTGGTTGTTGAATAAAACTGACACAAATTATTTCCTTGTGTCTACAGCTATTTGACTACATAGCTGAGTGTATGTCTGATTTTTTGGACCAGCACCACATCAAGCACAAGAAGCTCCCTCTGGGTTTTACCTTCTCCTTTCCAGTACGACACGAGGACATTGACAAGGTGGGATTGCAATCTTTTTATTTCGTAGGTCGACCAGTATTTCACACTTTATTTGCCAAGTTTATAGAGGTTATGCATAAAGTTTACCCTACTTTATTTTTTGTTTTTTACAGGGAATCCTTCTCAACTGGACCAAAGGTTTTAAGGCTTCAGGTGCAGAAGGAAACAATGTTGTGGGATTACTCAGAGATGCCATCAAGAGGCGAGGGGTAAGTGTTGCAGTTTATAAAAAAAGCACAAAAATATCAGAATACAGCTGGGTTACCCTAATGCATTATTTTGTCATTTTCTTTTGTCATGTAGGAGTTTGAGATGGATGTGGTTGCCATGGTGAACGACACAGTAGCCACCATGATCTCCTGCTATTATGAAGATCGCAGCTGTGAAGTTGGGATGATTGTTGGTAAGAAGCTAGAAAATAAAAATAAACATACAAGAGTGCTTGCTCATATATAACATTGACTCATGAGACTTACAGGGACTTTTTTACTTTGTTATGTTTCAACAAACAGGTACTGGTTGTAATGCATGTTACATGGAGGAGATGAGGACTGTGGAACTTGTGGAAGGGGAGGAGGGGCGCATGTGTGTGAACACAGAGTGGGGGGCGTTCGGAGATAACGGGGAGCTGGAGGAGTTCAGATTGGAGTACGACAGAGTGGTGGACGAGGCCTCCATTAATCCCGGACAGCAGCTGTGAGTGAAAAGATGCATTACATTTAAACATTCAACACACGCCTCTTTACGTAGCTACTCAGTCCGGCTCCCGTGACTGCATGTGCTCACAGCAAACATCAGGATAGGTAATTGGAGAGTGAACTTCAGATTTTACCCTCAAGTGCACACTCCCCCCACTGTTTTCATGAATTATTCATCCTTTTATGGCATTAGTCACCTGAGTCTCACCTGAAATCTCTGTGAAGTTGCCAAGCTACCAGCTGTTTTGCTCAGGATGTTAGTAAATGGATAGAGTCCTCATACGTCAGTGGCCAGTCAGCAGGTGGAGATGTCAGATTAATGATCCCTCTCTGCCGCTTGCCACAGTGCCTGTAATGCTAATGACTGTTTACCTTTTGCTCTGGCAGCCCATTCACACAGACAACTGCTGAGCCCAGCCTCAATCAGGCACTTTACTCTAGACTACTCCTTCCCCATTCGCTCTCCCTCTTTCCTGACCCTTACAGAGGGGGGAGAGTTGCTTATGTGATTTCTGACTCATATGTCCTCCTTGTTTCTTACATTATCCAAACATGTTCCTTGCTTCTGACATCAGCACGTGTCAGTCTTTTATTTTTTTTTTAAGTTGTTTTCTTTGTTATTGCCTCCTGCAGATACGAGAAGCTGATCAGCGGGAAGTACATGGGAGAGCTGGTGAGGCTCGTTATGATGAAGCTCGTGAACGAGGACCTGCTGTTTAATGGCGAAGCCTCAGAGCAGCTCAAGACACGTGGAAGCTTTGAGACACGCTTTGTCTCGCAGGTGGAGAGGTGAGCGCCAGTGAATCCCATCATACTGCCTGCACAGAACAGCAATTATCCCTTAAATTTGCTCAGCTGAATTGACATAAAACTATTCATGCAGACAATAACTGCAAGTGCTCTAAAAGCGAATGGAAAAGAGCAGCAGATGTACTGATGACATTACCTCGAGAGATAAAGATGATAAAGAGAGGCAATTTGGTGCTTTTCAAAAACAGCCACACTCTATTTCAGTATGTGGACTGTTTAAAATGTGTGGTATTTGCAGAAGAAACATAAAGTTAGTGAATGTGGAACAATGAATATATTGATATGTGCTTTTAACATATCACGTAATATTCCTTCATGAACTGCAGTATAACATTTTACCTTATGTTGTCTCTTTTTTAAATTTTTTTTCATTTTCAGTGACTCTGGGGACAGAAAACAAATCTATAACATCCTGTCCTCGCTGGGCGTTCTTCCCTCTGAGCTGGACTGTGACATCGTGAGGCTGGTCTGTGAGAGTGTCTCCACACGCTCTGCTCACATGTGCGCCGCAGGGCTCGCTGGTGTGATCAATCAGATGCGGGAGCGACGCAGCGAGGAAGCCCTGAAGATTACGATTGGGGTTGATGGATCTGTCTACAAGCTGCATCCATGGTGAGAAACACTCTTTTTCCCTCCACTTGAACCTAGCATACATTTATTTGCAGAGATTCAGCGACGGCTTGTCTCAGTCATAAGATCAAATAGCTACATAAATAAACATTTTGCATAAAGTGAAAAGCAGGAGAACAGGTGGGATGAATGTTGATCTGACTGACACCGACTTGTTCTTTCAACATTGCAGCTTCCGCGACAGATTTCACAAAGTGGTCAGGGATCTCACTCCTCACTGTGAGATCACCTTCATTCAGTCAGAAGAGGGGAGCGGTCGTGGAGCAGCTCTTATCTCGGCGGTGGCCTGTAAGATGGCCGCGTGTGTACTGTCGCATTAAAGAGAGCTGTTCTCTGAGAGCTGGTGGAGAAAGCTTGAACTCTGACTGGAGGATGCTGACGAAACTCCGTCTAAAGAGCAAAGGATTTCTGTGTACAGACTGAGTACTCATCGCTGGAAGATTTGAGGACAAGAAAGCATCAAAATAACTTGTTTAACAGACTGTATTTGTAGGTACTCAAGCAGCCTGTAGCACTTTTAATGTGTCTGAACTTTAAGAACTTTTTTTTTACTGTTGTACCCAAAACACTTGGAGGTATTATATTTAATTAAATATACCTGCTCCATGCAAGTCACTGCCGGTTAATGACATAACACCTATAACATAACATAAAACCAGAGCAAGATGGCTAATGTACATGACAAAAACTTTGTAAATTATGTTGTAAATTATCACTAAATCAAATTAATTTCTTTATTATGCAATTCCTTATTGTGAGAATTATTTCTTTGCCTTTGTATATTTAAATTTTATGTTTACAGCTTATTTACTACATTTACATGTATTGTGTGGTTTTTATTATGTGTATGATGACATGTGCTTTGGATGTGAATAAGGATAAAATAAATAAAATATAAAAACAGCTTAACAAAACATTGCACTTCACGTTTGTGTGTTCATGAAAAATTGAGACAATAAAGGGAAGACACAGTTTCAAAGCTGAGAGTTTTAAGTAAATGAACTGCATTTATATAGAGATTTTCTAGTCTTTTCGACCACTACTGCAGACCATATTCATACACTCATTTAGTTTAATCAAATCTACACATATTTTATTAAGTCTTGGCAGTGCTTTTTCCCTTTCACACACACACACACACACCAGTGAGTGCATCAGAGGCAATATGAGGTTCAGAGTCTTGCCCAAGGACGTATGTAGACATACTGACCACGAGGCCAAGAATCAGTCCACCAGTTTTATAGGGAAAGGCTGCACCTCCTGAGCCACAGCCATCTAAAAAAAAAAACATTATCAGAGAAAACAGGAGTACAATATCCTCTTTCCTGCCAATACAACAATTTTTTTAATGCCGGCTTCTGCTCAATTAGATCCAGAACAAACATTTCTTTTTGTTTACCTATTCTAGAATGATCCATTTACTGCATATCACAGGTTATAGTCACTTTATGTATTTAAATTCTCAACAAGTAAAACAGAGAAGGAGGCACCTGATGATTTCCATATTTATTCTGCAGCTTAGCAACACACACACACACACACACACACACACACACACACACACACACACACACACACACACACACACACACACACACACAGGGGAAAAGTCATAAAGACAAATCCTCAGCAACAAGAAGAACAGAGAATCCTGCTAAAGTTGGTTCAGTGCTCACGTAACCCTGGTCCTCAAGATGGATGAGACAAACATCTGTCAGAAAAAAAATAACAACAACTCTACCTAAGTTTGTATTAAAAAATATACAAATTATACATATATTTAATATGCCTATCACAATTTGCAAAATAGACTATTAACAGTGTTCACAGGTCAGTGCCGACCACCACACTGCTGCTGCTCTAATCCAACTCTCACCATTAAACTTTAATGTAATTTGCACTTTAAAGATTTCAGCTACCGCAATTAGATTTAGACCAGATGTTAATATACAAGAAGCATTTTATATTGTTTCTTTGTGCAGTTTCTGCTTGTTTCAGCTCTTTACATTTTAACTCAAAGTTGAGTAAAAGAATAAAGATAAACCCAAATCACAATAAAGCAGTGTTAATGTGCAAACAAACAAACAAACAAGAAGCATGTGGTTCAAGCAACTCTCTTTTCTTGAGCACATCAAATTATTTACTGGAATACTGAGGAAAAAGGTATCGGTAGGAAACTAGATTTAAGCCTTACAAAGCAGAGCAACATTTTACTGTCAGTATGGGTGCTGATAAAACTTGGATTAAAGTTTCAGCGTTAGGTCTTGATTTGACCTGCGAGAGAGACAAAGGAAAGTGGCCTTTTTTTTTCTTTTTTTTTAAAGCGGCTGTCGAATGTCAGAGGCCACTTTCCTCCGTCTCTCTCCAGCTCTCTATTCATATCCCCGCTTTCCAGCTCAGAGGAATCCTGCCTGCTTCACTTCTTATCAAGTCCTCTCAGGGACCCGCAGAGAGCAGACAGCCATGTAAGGGACTCGGCTGCCCACCGCAGGCTATTATAGGAGGACAGCAGATAAGATGGACTATACATAAATCCCCAACCCAGCATCACACCTCGTCTGAGAGTCTGCATGCCGTTATTCAGACATGGTAAGTCACTCTTTTTTTTCTAGCTTTTAAAAACAGTATATTTAACTACATTGTTGTGTTGACTTGTCAGATTTCTTTTTTTTTTTTCATAATATGTGTTCATTTTCAAAGGCAAGTAAAAAGGCCTCCAATAAGAGACAGAGAGGAGCACAGAAGGCCTCCTCCAATGTCTTCTCCATGTTCGAGCAGTCACAGATTCAGGAGTTCAAGGAGGTACGGTGTTGCTCATGTCCTGTCCTCATGGAAATAAACCAGTTATGATCAGAGTGGACCAGTGAAGGAATGAGGGATGAAACTTGTGGAGATTTTCCTTTTTACATAAGAAACCTTTTGTCAGTTGCAAAATTAAATATTGAAATCGGAGGAAATGTTTCATGACCTCTTTACTTCAGTCTTTCCACAGTGTTAAAGTATAAACAATAGAATTCATATCAGAGGTGTGGGAAATTCAATTTAAAACAGTATTTGTTCTCATTCACTAAACATGGTTTGTACTCTTGGTCTTTTTTATTGATGCGAAAGTAGAAGCCAAGATGAAGATGAGACAGATTTATGTTTCCTTCTATGAACTATGCAGTTTTTTTTTTCCTGTTTATTTATTTATGCATCCCTCACTGTCATGAAATTGCATGTTGGCCATGATGAAAATAAGAAAACATAGATATATTTTAATTTACAACAGGATTTTATTAAAAATCGAAAGGGAGAATACCAGAATATGATGGATTAATTATTCAGGATGAAAAGTGTTACTGATGCACGTTGCATATTGTGTAGAAAACAAATTTTAAATAATTATCAATAAATACCAACCATCGTCATAATCAGATAGGCATCCTAGACGTTTAACTGACTTGATGTTATGCTTTAAAGATCAAATGTCCCTTCGTTTTTTGAGGCAGTGTGAGTTCATATGTTCCATCCAACAGGCGTTTGGCTGCATTGACCAAGACAGAGATGGCGTTATTAAAAAGCAGGACCTGAAGGAGACCTACGCTCAGCTGGGTAGTGTATTTAAGACAGACATGCATGTGTTGATACATTAGTAGATCATGAATAAAATTAAATGAACTCGTTTTCAACTCTTTGACTGTGTGTTTGGGCGTACACGTTTGCTTGTGCACCAGGAAAACTTAATGTCAAAGACGAGGAGCTGGAAGAGATGCTGAGCGAAGGGAAGGGTCCCATCAACTTTACAGTTTTCTTGTCCCTTTTTGGCGAGAAAATCAATGGTAAGAGGCTTTTACGGGTATTTAAACAAAGGTTTAAAGTGTCTTAAGAACTCTCAGGGGATTCTGTGATTCAGATACATGATATAATTCTTCCAGGAACTGATCCCGAAGACACCATACTTGCCGCCTTCAAACTTTTTGACCCTAATGGGACAGGCTTTGTTAATAAGGATGAGTGAGATATATTTTATTAGCTTCAGTGTTGTTCATATAACAGCATCTTTTGTATGCTTTCCTCTTACACTATTTACTGGTTTAATTTATTCAGATTCCGGCGATTGCTGATGAACCAGGCTGATAAATTCTCTACGGATGAGGTTTTTCTTTTTTTTATTACAGTGAAAATGTCTCAAGACAGTTCTTTCTGATAAATTTCAGCTTACTTATCCCTTCTTAAACCTGTAGGTGGATCAGGCCTTCGCTCTTGCTCCCATCGACCCAACTGGCAACATCGACTACAAGTCGCTCTGCTACATCATCACACACGGAGACGAGAAGGAAGAATCCTAACGAGAGCTGCTGTTTGTGTGTTCAAGTCATAGAGGTCAATTCAACACATGACTGTTTCTTATTGGCTGCTTGCAAATATAAATAAATAAATAATAAAAATGATTATTGCAAAAATTCACCCAGACTGTGAAGAAGTGGTGCAGTTCTATTGAAACTTAAGGACTGGACTTGTGGAAGGCTTACAGATGCTCATTTTGTTTAGTAAAACAAACAATAAGTCATCATCATATACTAAAATAAACCTTTCAGAAAAAATGAATAAAAGCTGTTGTTGTTGTTGTTTTTTTTAAGCTGTCTGCTATTCACCCACAATGCAAGATTACAACAAAGGAAAGAAGTTAAAGCACCATTTGATTTTACAAATAACTTAATCTAAAATTGATCTTTGGTTAAGTTAAACTTAAGAAACTCAATCCACGTAAAGCAAAGTATATGAGGACCCTTTGCATTCACAGAGGCCTCAAGACTGCCCCATTATGAGACTCCATTACCATGGATACAACAACAAACACCTTCATACACTCAGCGCAGGCTCAAGTCATGCAGCAAGACTTGCAGCAAGAGATTTAGAGATGACTGAGTTATTTTTCACTTTTCTTTTTCATTTCCAAAATCTGTGGTTCTTCTGGAAGAAATGCCCATAGCATCTGGAGCATCAGGCAGAGTGGACGTAGGAATAAAAACAAACAAAAGATGGGCACCAGATGGAGAGAAGAGAAACACCCACCCTGTCAGCCCTCATTATAATTCCTATTTGCTGCGGTGAGATCGACTAAAGCTGTTCACTGAAATCTAACTTTTTGATTTGATTTGACATCAGATTTACAATATTTTCAGTATCAAACGCAGATGAGAAGAGAAGGAACAGATCCGTTACAGTTTAATATCTTTTGACTTTGTTGCTCAATCTGGGTTTAAGCGAAAGCAGAAATGATGGGCAGATGTTTGTATATCCAACCATCTGTTGTTGACAAGGAGACTGGCTGAATCTGAACAGCTCTGAAAGCTTTACAGGCTTCTCCTGCTTCCAGATAAAAGATTATTTCCAAACAATCCCTGACTGATTAGCACCATGTTTATTTTCTCCGTGCACAGGGAGACACGTTCTGCACTGAAATGACTTTCTTTTTCTTTCTTTTTTTTTTTTTTACAACATCTGCAGGTATCTGACTCTTAAACAAACACAGGACAAAAGTAATTTATTGCAGGTAAGTGCTGTTATCATTTTGGACGCTCTTAACTGACTGCACCAGAGGGTGAAGAGCTTAAAATGTTGAATTTTACACAGGAGAGAACTCAGAGCGCCACAGATCTGAGGGATCAAGAGCAGGAAGGTGAGGACACACAGAAGAAAATCATATTCAAACTTTTCCAGGGGCTGTCCTAAAATGTTCTTTACCTTGATTTTAGGTGTTGAGGAGGACATACCAGAAAATGGAGACACTGAGGAAAACACTTCTAGACCATCATCCAGAGTAGAACAGAGATCATCTAAGATGTGTGTTATACTATGAAGATGTTTATATGTTGCTCTTTAAAGCACTGGACATTCTCATGCTACAACACCAAATAATTATTGTGCCAACGCCGACGTCTCTTTTGTTTCTGATCCGTCTTTCCTGTTCTGTGCACAAAGAGAGAGGAGGGTCAGGTTTCCTTTTTGAAAAATAAATGCTAAACTGTGTGCCAGTCAGCCTGACACTCAAATTGAACTCCTGCATCACTTAAAGGATGGGTAGGAGATCTTTTTCTGAAGCATTTCAATATGATATTACTGGAAACTCTCTTCCCTCACCCAAACAAACAATACATCTAAATGCTCAAATACTGAATACTGAAATTACTTTTTTTTAAACCCTCACTCACAAAATTCTTATCAGACACTTGCTTGATTGCTCATTTGTAGAGTTTTTTTCTTTTTAAAAAGAAGAAAGACACTCACAACATCAGCTTGTATAATCAGCTACTTGTCTTCAACCATAAACTCCATCCACAGCAGTTTTTTTTCAGCATCAACATTCAAACCACAATAATAGATATCTGAACCAGCAGTAAAAACAACACAAGTTCCCTTTTCTTTGTTCTAAAGATGCTAAATATTGCACTTACATCATCTATCAATCAGCAAGACTCTTTCCAGTGTTTGTTAAAAGTCAGTTTGTCCATTCTGTATTCCATCTAAGGTCCAGTTGTTCTGTTTTTCCCGGTACATGTTCTTCAAAAACAAGTCAGAGAGATTGTCCATTATTCTGAAAGAGGGTCTCAGTCACTGTTGCCGCTGCTGTCATCTCCCACCACCATGCTGCTGTACTTCTTCTGCTCCTGCTCCTTAAACGTCTCCTTCACCTTTGCTCTCTTCAGGCCTCCATCCCTGCAAAGGCACATGGAGATCACTTGTACACAGAGTTGTTTGTGCTGATCTTTCAGACTCTACAATCAATATTAGTAGGACTGCATGTTCTTCTGTGGAAATTCCAAGTTTAAGTCAATAAAAGTTGTTTTTTTTCCCTCTTCACCAGTTGCAATATAAAAGTCCTATTAATTGTCTTACAAGAGAAAAAGTTTCATTTTCAGTCTCAATCAAAGCCTTGAATTATAGTTTTTTTCTTCATTATATTACCAATGAGAACAGAATCCCATCTTTGAAACTAGTGACGATGTTACAGCTTACCACTGAAGGTCTACCAGGCCCCCTTGGTGAGCGATGGCTGACTTCACTCTGTTGGCAAACTGGACGGCATCCTCCCCTTCCTGATATTTTTTGGATAATTACCAAAGTCAGTCTACTGTATTTATACACCAGATGACAGAAAACAATAGTGAATATGTTTACAAAGTCACAATGTAGTTCGATAAAATGGCCTCTGAAGTGAAAAAAATGCATCTGTGGAAGGGTAGCAACCAGTGGCAGCACACGTGCTCCCGCTGACATGTGTAAACCAGTCGTACCTGCTGGTGCATGGCTGGCAGGTACCAGACGTTGCAGACGAGGGCCCAGCTGGTCATCATCCTCAGCAGGTAGTTCACCATGCTGTACTTGGAACTGTTCCAGAAGGCATCTCCAAACTTTGGGTCGTACTAAGAAAAGATCAGGAATCCAGTCAGCTGCAGAAACATGCCACTTCGAGGACTTTTTTTTTGTTTTTTTGAGGTGGGGGGCATGTGATGGGCAGGACTGAAGTACCTTAATGGCTACAGGATATATCGTTGCACCAATTTCAAAACTTCCCTTTTTGAACATCATCACGGATGTGTTGTTGACACAGGTTCCTATGGAAGTCAAACACCAGGACATGAAAGAGCATCATTTGCGTGAGATCCTTCCAAACTAAGATACAACATGGGCTGATTTGTCACAGCTAAGTGGCCAGAATGCTTTCAGAGATAAAATAACAACCCTCAATGAGTCTTTTCCTTGCTAATATAAACATCAAACTGGTGTGGAATTAGGTAACATGGTCATACTCACCCTCTGGAAATATCAGTATGGGGAGCTTTGTCTTGTCATTCACATGATCTGTCAACCTGGAAGCAGAACAAAGACTTTTAGAAACCTTCTCATGACTATAAAAATACAACCAGTTCGACTTTGGATGTTTTTTTCTTCCTTCATATCTTCAAGATGCGCACATGTCTGGAATACGATAAGATACTGGATACTATGCATTAGTGCTCGGTGGTAAACTTTAAAATGCGTGCGGCCCCGTGCAGATAATAAGAGACACACAAGCTGTTGATGGTTTTACTCCCAGAAAAATGCAGACTCGTTTTAGTACCAGAGAGAAAACACAAACCCAGAGGGATAAATCAATGACAGGCCGGAACGAGCTGAAAGAGAAATGTGTGTGTGTGTGTTTGTGTATGTGTGTGTGTGTGGGGGGGGCCTAACCTTTTGGTCACTAGATGGCGATCTTTCATCTCTGCTCTCTCAAACCAGACGTGAGGACAAGACCTAACCATGGCTCTCTGAACAACACCCATCAGGCCTCCGTGGACCTGACCCACCTGAGACACATATGTTGCAAATCAAACACATGCTTTGAAGTAGAATTTTTTTTAAAACTTGTCACGGTGCTCCTGGTTTCCATGCCGACCATAGCATAACAGCCGTCGTTGCAGAGAATCACAATGTCGATAGGACTGGTGTGGTTGGCAACACAGATGCCTCCTTTTCTGGGTTTATTTTCTCTGTGTTTGGTGAGAGGAAGAGCGAGATCAGAATCAGAACATTCTGCAGAGCTCATACTTATGAATTTTAATTTATATACCTATTGTGATAGCGGATGGTAGCAGAGAGCCCTCGAGCACAGATTCTGTAGCACATGACGTGAACCCACTCACTGAGCCAAAACTTTACCCTAAAGACACACATGAAGCCCAGTTTAGTCCACTGAACGCTGATCATCTTTTGACTGTACTCGGTGTGTGTGCGCGCGAGTGTGTGTGTGTTTGTGCCTTCACCTCCAGTTCGGCAGCAATCCAACTGCAGACGTACCGATTACCAACCAGCTCAGGCCGATGCAGGCCAGAGTTATCCTGCAGAGGCAATTAGTCTTGCATTTATTTGCAGCATACAAAGACTTGGTAGAGACTTTCACATTTTTATTGTACAAATTGTACAGTACTGTATTGCATTTTTTTTTAAGATAGGGTGTTGTCTCAGCTCAAATATAAAATTTCTAATAGAATGGGAGGTTTGCTTAAACCTTTTGACATTAATTCTGCCTGAAGGGTAGTGCTGGCTTTCTGCCTCCACATTAGACTGACAGCTTAATTTTGCAGTTCAAAGGCCCTGTTCGTTATTTGTGTACCTAAGTGGGGCAAGGATGCAGTATCTCACAAAGATACCGAGGCCATAGACCAGTGTCAGCTTCAGACTTATGTACTGGAAATCATTGTTGGTGCGGGTCAGTAAGTTCCAGGACACCAGCTCCTCAGAGGTGAATCGCTGGGTCACCTGAGTTCAAAGTGAATAGAAATAAATAAATAATCGGACAAGTGTCATTATAATATTAAAGAAAAGCCACTCCAGTTAAATAAAACGCACCTCATCCTCTACAATGCTTTCAATTCCTTTCCGGGAGAAATAGAAACAGTCGCTAAGAGTAAAGTCACCACCCACTGACGGCTTGGGTCTACTGCGCCTGAGCTCCTCCAACTCTTTCTCCATAGAGCCGTCTTCCCTCTGGATGATACCTGAACAAGCACACAAAGGCACAGAAACACAGAATCAACGTCAAACTGAAACAAAAGAGAAAGAAATCACTATCTTGGAAACAATCTCAACGATAAGTCAGCCTTGTCTTGTCTGCTTCGATAATACCGATAAACTCGGAATGGGTGAAATTAAAGTTACACTGTCTTGGTACCTTGGTGCCTTTCCCCAATCAGATCTCAGAACAGTTATACTGATAACTGAAACTGATAACGCAACAGGCAAAGTCCAGTGCAGAATCAAATTAGGTATTCAATCCAAAGTTTTAGAACTTTCTTGCTTTTAAACTTACATATGCTTTTTTTAAAAAAAAAACAAAAACTATTCATTCATACATATACATATATATATATTGGAGTCTTTGTCAACATTTAAAATGTAGCAATCACAGGGACACTTTGAACACCTTCATGTGCTGCAGAAGGGGACATAACCCAGCACAGCTTAGCAACTGATAAGGAGTTGCACAATATCATCTTGGCAGGTAATAAAAGAAACCTTTCAAAAGCAACTTCACCTTGATGCCTGTTGTAAATGGTTCAAATAGAGTCAGTGTGTTTTACTTGTGCTTGCACATGAAGCGTTCATGTGGTCCCAAAATAAAGCCATGTAAGTGTGCCATGTAACAGGGCTCTTCACCTAAGATCAAGGATTTTATTTGTGCTCATAAAAAACATCTGTTACTTCACAGGTACCCCAGCTCCTCTTTAAAAACCAGATTGTCATTGCAACACTTTTGTTAAGACTTGTATTACAGCACGTTAAGAAATCCAGTGTTGCAGCAAACTCATGTGCCCCTAAACCCACTTGCATGTTTCACAATAAGGGATATGATAAAGAGAAACATCGACTCACCATTATAAGTAGAGGCTTTGATTGTTTGTTCTTCTGCATTTGCCTTCTGTATCTTCAGAGTGGCCCACTGTGGAGGAGGACAGGCGTGGTCAGGGTCATGGTCATGTCTTAGTGCGCGTCAGTGATCACTTCAAGACAGTACCTCTAAGGTTTTGACCAGGATGGTCATGTAGGTCTCAGAGATGCCCAGAGAGAATCCAAACATGGCTGGGATCATGATGAGGCTGATAATGAGGTACAGCCAAATCTTCATTGTCCACAGGACCCCGGCCCAGAAATCCTCCATCTCTGCTTTTCTTTTCTTTTCTTTTTCTTCTCCTCCAGATGCTTACAAGGCCAATGTGGCTCAGGTGTAGCGTGTTCCTGTCTGTGCAAGAGAGAAAATATAGATTTTTTTTTCTTCTGTCAATCTTCCCACAATGTTGTAACCAAAGTGACAAAAAATAAAAAATAAAATCATTCATGTTCTGTTAAACAGAGACTACATTTTGAAAATGACAGCCACAAAGCTAAGAGCAGCAACCAACCACAACAGTCTAAATAAAACCGCTGAAACATCTGATTCAATCAAGTTCAAAAAGGCCACACTCTGACCCATCACACAGAAACGATATCGATCAATATCACGCGTATCTTTGCCTAAAAAACAAAAAGTTTCGTCTAGAATTGAACCACAAAATTAAACACACGGTCAGTTGTCTAAAATTCCAGCGGCAATATTCTCAGATCAAAGCAGTTAACGTGTCAAACCTCAGTCCATGTCCTGTCTTCCTGTAGTGTTGATGAGTGTTGAGTTAAAAAAAGAAAAGAAAAGGAACAAACACGCCCATTTACTACTTGATCAAAGTTCACAGAGAGGAGGGCAAACAGCGACCCCATGTGTTCAGGCTGGTAACTGCAGAGGCGTAGACCAACAGTGGACGCACAAACAGTGACACAGAGAGGTGTTACACAATTAAACCGTCAGCAAACTTCCCCAAGGCTCATTCGGTGCTGTCAGAAGACTCTGGAAAAGCACATTAAACCAAAAAAATATGCGCACGAAAAAAGAAGCTAAAGCTAAAGTCAAATTCTAAGGTCACAAGCTGGAATCAAATTACCTTCATGCAGGGAACCATTTCACCTTGTGGAGTTGTGTGATATTTTTGGAAGTTCAACATGCTTTATGAGGGGAAGCCAGACTGCGTTCATGGGAGACACTGGAGAGGGAACTGCACTGTTTCTGATAACAATGACATTGTGTCCTTTTTTTTTTTTGGTGGTAAAAAGACGAGAATTAGAAGTGAATCATTTAGCAATATAATGATCAAAAAGTCGGTAAAAAAAAAAAAAGTAGTTCAAACAATCCAGTGCTTTCTGTCAGCACAGAAAAAACAAAAAAACAGGAATGCTCTACCAGAGCAATAACAGAAACAGGCTGGATTGATTGGCACATGTTGTTAAGCAATTCTGCAAGGAAAAGGAAGGTGGAGACATTTTGCTCAGATGCAGTACAATTAAATTCATATATATGAACATGAACAACTACTTGTTTGATGCACACGTCTTGTATACCCTGTACTGGGAAGTAAAGGACAAATAAAATACTATACACATTTATTTCTAATAAAAAAATGATCAACATGTCTACTTACTGGAACTTGCTCAGAACAAAATGCTGAACTTTTGGGCTAATTTGGGTGAAAGATATTTAAAATGTATCTTTATATTCCTAACTGATTACAATATAATTATATTTAATTTAGTATCATTGTGATTCTTGCATCAAACAATTACTTTTGATTTATTTTATCATTTGAGATCAGTGCTGGAAGCGTGACCTTAAACTGCAACAAAGCTTTTATGGAAACAAATAAAGTAAAAAGGGCCTCAGACAAATTTCTCCAAACAACACAGGGAAGCCTTAATGAGGAATGCAGCAACAGTTTCTCTGTGCTAAAACCTCTCTCACCCACCTAAAACTAACAAAAGGTCTTGATTATTACCCAGCTTCCGGCATTTCTCAGTCTGTTGCACATTAGTGTAACAGGGGACTTAAGGGGTCACTTTGGGTAATGTCTTTGGGGGAGATAAGAGGGCAATTCATTCAGGGATTGAACCTGATCCACAGAACTTTCTGGTCTACAGTCTGGGTGGACTGTTAATTAGACACAGCAACATAACAGATATCCATATTTATAGAGAAATCTCTAGAATCCATCTGGGTATTTAAAAATACTTTTTTTTTTTGAGGATACGTCTTTGTCCATTCAAAATCAAACAAATAGTCCAGTTATGTAATTATACATCTGGTAGATTCTCTATATGTGTAACAAAATGCAGGTTAACGACATATTCCTTAATGTGTTGTAATGTGTGTGTTAGTTTTAATAAAGCATGTGCTCATTCAAAAACAGCTGCTTTTTAATCAGTTTCAACACAGAGAGCTCATTGCTCACTCTGCATGTTGGTTTTACTGGCTCCTGCTGGAGGAACTCCCCAGCATGGTCCATTAGTCTTGTTATTGTTGCTTTCTTTGCCAGGGGAGGCTGAGGTTGGGGTCTACTGATATCAGCTCAAAGATAAACTGCTTCTCCGTGAGGAACTCTGGAGGACTCAGCTGTGCTTGAGCTTATTTTCATCGGGGTCTTACATTTTTTCAAACAAATCCTCTCCGTGCACCCATGAGCATTTCTGCTAGTTTGAGAATCCACTTTGTAGCAGTGTCCTGTGTGTAACTAACATTAATCCTCCCTCCTTGACTCATACTTGAGGCTTATGTCAGAGGATGAGTCTGTGGTAGGTCCATATCCACATCTACACACAAAAAAAACTCCTTTGTACCTAAATAGATAAATAGATAGACACTGATGCCATCAGACCCAACTGATTCATGAGCTCTCTGTATTGTCTGTCTCTGTGTTTCACTGTCTGGAGCAAAGAAGAATAAATGAAGGAGGGAATGTGTCATGTTTCATGGGCCAAACAAAGCTGTCATCTGTGAAACTGGATGAGGACTAATAGGCAGATCGCTAAAGAGACGTGTAGCATTCAAAAGTGAGAGTGTGATGGACCGAGCAGAGAAAGGCCAGTCAAGCACAGGTTTGGTTCCAGAAAAAAGGATTTTCCATTCATTTATCCCAAAAACAAACTTAAATCATAACAATATTGGGCCCATAAAAGAGGTCAAAGTAACTGAACTTTAACAGAAATGAACACAAACAAACTGACCTGACTAAATGAGACAAAGGGGAAACTTAATTCTTTTATTTTAGAATACAGTGTTATGATTATGTACAGAAATTAATTCTAAACCAAAAACAATTGCTATTCCGTAAACTAAATCCTACATTTAAAGAAAGTGTGTAGTGAAAGTATGAAGTGTAATAAATATACAAGTGTAACAGTGTGATGTTTGGACATTACCCAGTTTGTGAGGCTGTAACTGCAGCCATTACAGAGAGTAACAATACAAAAAAAACAAAACAAGCTAAAGTCAAAAATAACGCAAGACTACCAGAATAATCCAACCAGTGTCTTAGCAAAAGGACACAAGGATGGTAAACAGAGAGACTAGAGCACAGAGGGAGAGATAAGTCTGTGCACACACACACTGAGAACTAATTGGATAAGAGGCACCGGGGAAACAATGAGGACAGGAAGACAAAAGAAGCAAAACTACAGATGACATGCAGAGACAGTGATTACCAAAATAAGACCAAAAATGGGCAACTTAACAAAGGTCATGAGCACAAGAAAACCTAGATTAAAACTTTGCCGAAACCAGAAATTGTCATGGTGCACAGATGTTTGGTTTTGTTGATCTTCTGTTTTTTTGGGTTTGATTTCTGGAGGGCCATTTGCATTGTCTTTAGCTTGCCTGAGGTTTAGAGTTTAACCAGGTGTCAAAACCCACCGTGACGTTAGAAAAACGTGGCCCGGTTCGTCCTGTTGCCTGTGAAGCTAGAAGTCATGTTGACCACAGACTTTAGTAGCTTGTTGAGATGTTTTTTTAATGGCTCGACGGTCTGTGTGAGTTAAAGTGTCTTAAAATGTGAAAGCAGTTCAATAATCATGATTCAAACACAACCCAGACTAAACACTTAGATGGGTTAGATGAAAGCATCATATTAGCGTCCTTTCAAACACACAATAATGACAACAGGATTTGAGAGATGCTCCTTATTTAGTGCAGTGAGTAAATATTCTTTTTTTATGGAAGTGAAATCAGTTTTCCATTTAAAAGAATTTATTCCACATTGGCCATATTCACCATGTATCAGAGTAACATTGTTATTATTCACAGAAATTTTAGCTACAAACTATGTAGTATGCAGTGTGTGAGAAGCAGTTGAATAGTTTTCTACGTCTGGGAATATTTACAACTGACCAGTTTACCTTAAATATTATATCCCATAATGCAATTCACCATGGTTGGAGCAGTCATGTGACCAGCTTCTATTTGTGCCACAATATAGTTTTATGTTACAGTGGCATACTACTTACTAACATCAACTAGTACATACTGGACACTAAATTGTGTTCACAGTAAATAGAAGCCATTGTCTGTCCTCTTTTCCATACCAGCCTGTGTTTTTTCTTTTTTTTTGCCACGTTTTTGTTGTTTAATCTGTACAGCTTTGTTTCCAAAGAAGTTATCTATTTCTTCCTTGTTTTAACCTTTGATGCAGTTCTTTAGTTAAAGGATATTTGTTTGCTTCTCCCGCCTCTTAGTCTCCACCACACTTCCTCCTTCACACTAAAGGTGTGTATGTTCAGCCGCTTTTACAACAAGTATACAAGATTTCCTCTTGTTACGTCTCTCTTGTTTTCTTTTCCATCATTACTTTCTTGAGAGCCCTCATCACCTCTTAACACCATGTTTACTGTACGTCTGTGAGCTAACTGATTTGTGACATCCGTGCTGTGAGGCCACATGCACTTGAGACCTCTACTGTCATGCCCGCTCCTTCCCAGCTACCTTGGTCAGAGTCACCAGCCTTCTGATCACCGGCCCCAACACTACAACTCCCAGAATCCCTCAGTTCTCGTCATCATGGACTTCACCTGTGCCATCTTCATCTGCTTCACCTGGTCTCCTCCCTACATATACCCTGCACCGACCCAGCATCATTGTGTTGTATTGTTTCCTACATGAAGACTAACACTACTCCTTACCAAACCTTTATCCTAAAGATTAAACCCTACTTGTTTTTGCAAAGTCTGCTTTTGTTTTCGCCTTTGCTTCAAGCCTGACAATATAAGTATACTCACTTATGTGTGTATATATATAATTTCTTAAGCAGAGTACCATTTGTTGTATGAAATAATAAAATACTTTGAATAAAAGCTCTGTGGTGAAACACCACTGAATATTTTATTATACTCCAATCTTAGAATTCACAATTTGTTAACATCCAGAAAACTATTATTTATGAAAAAGAAAGTCAGAGCAGTAAGACTTTTGAATGGACACCTTTGTTTGCAGGTCTGTGCTGTGATTCTCTGACGTGTGATGGCGTGCAGCGGTGCTGTGGTGCTTTTAGGTATCTGGATCTCAGATGTACATTAACCCCCCTCCCCCCACAGCTCTGCTCCTGTGTTTTACTGAAGATGAGTGCGTTCTGATAATCTTCCTCCTAATGCAGAGACACCTGCTGTTGCCACGACAGCGGAGTGCATCCCATAATGTCCCTGTAAGCAGATTAGTCCTCTAATGCAGGTATTTGAGGAGTATATTCATGCAGCTGAGTGCTTATGTAATGTCTCCAAGCCTCCTGCCTTTTTGTTTCGGCACCCCCCCCCCCACCTCCTCCTCCGCTGACTGAGGAGCCCCGGGGGCCTCCTCTGCCACTTCAAAGCCTCCCAGACACACACACGCATGGATTGATGCTGTGTGCTGTTGTGCATGTGGTTCTGCTCCAGAATCCAACCTACAGAAGAGCAGAGGCATGTTCACGTTCGCTGCCATGTTACGTCTTCTGTAAACACTTGCAGTCTCCTTCTGAAGTCATATCAGGCCTGCCTACAGTGAGCATCCTGCTCAAGGGCACTTCAGCGGGAGGATTGGATGTGTAAACCTGGAGGTGCATGCATCAGCTGACCTGGGTGCTGATCTTCTGCAGATAAAACTGCTTTTCAGGGGTTTTGTGTGTGTTGTCCTGCTGGGTTCATGATGGCTGCTCAGTTCAGTTCAGTTTATTTATATGGTGTTTATCCACAGCAGAGGTGTCTCTAGGCCCTTTTTAGAAACCCAGATCATGACCCCCGAGCACATGGCAAAGCCAAACAGTGGCAAGAAATAACTCCCTCTTGGGAAGAAACCTGGACCAGGACCTGGATCAGTTCTAGCCAGGACCCTCCTGCCGATAGCCAGCTGGGAGAAGGAAGACATGAGGAAGACATGGGGAGGAAAACAGGTGACTAAACGTGTGGTGGCTGCAACGTGGCCTTTTTAGTTGGTGTTCTCCTCGACAGGTGTAGGGAAACGCTGGGCTGCTCTGAAGACGGAAGCCTTGGGAGGGGCGGGGGGGGGGGGGTTCCTATACAACATCAGCACGCTGGACCTGCTGAAGGAGTGGAGATGTAGGAGCATGGAAACATGATGTGATGGAGTGTTTGGGCATGCATCTGTTTAATGCACATGCATCCATGAGGTGGACTTCCAGATGTTTTTCCACCAAATGAACACGTACCTCGTGTGTGGTGTGTGTGAACGCTGCACTTCGAACTTTCTGCAGCGATAAAAGCAAATTGTGTGCCTCGTCTCGAAGCGTGCATGTCGCCTCAGACGGCGACTCTCCTCTGATTTATGTGTCGAGCACACACAGAGGTCTTCTTCACTTCTGCTCCCACAGTGTCGTCAGTGTCCACACAGCTGTGACCGGCACCTCTCGTCCCACAATGCCACGTCTGTGACGGACACTGAGGAGGCCTGTCCTCCGTCCTGGGGCAGGTAGAGACTCCCAGTACCCGACTCCTGCAGGACCACACCTGCTGCTCAGATGGACGTCTGCATGGATGGACGACATTTGCAGCAGTTTGGCGTCGGCGGGTCCACCAGGACATAAGCAACAGCTTTAGACGACTCTTTTTGGTGACTACATTAAACTTACGTTACACATTTGTTTGACAGTGATTGTTATTTAAAATTATGACTACATACTTCCTTACACGTAGACTGTAAACGCCTCCAACTGACTCAAAATGCTGCTGCAACAGTTCTGATGAGGGTTTTCTCCAAGTTTAGCTTTTTCATTTAAAGAATTAAAGAATTTAAAGACACGGCTGTGGTATCCTCAAAAACTGTTCTGCTGAAAGCTCTTTTATCTGCAAACAATCTTTTTAGCTTAAAGACAGAGTTACTGGTTTTCTTTTTCTTTTTTCTCCAGTTTATTTGGTGTTGGATGTGTGAACCATGTTTTGCATGATTTTAAAAATAGCCTGAATGGAAAACAACAAAAAAAAAAAGAGAGAAAGAAAAAAGGAATCTAGCCACTATTAATAAACTAAAATAACAGCCAGATTGAATGTGTGATAGTCTAATTTATAGGCAACAAATTAACCTGTGATATAAAGCAAACTGAAGCTGGCACCTTTGACTACGCTGGATTTTGATTTTATGGGATTCGCCACCATCACAGGTCGAAAACATCATGTGGACCTGACTTCTTCCAGCTGGCTGGCACGAAGAATCTAAGGCGTCAAGGAAAATCCTCACGGTGACTTTCTGACCTTCACCATGACCTTCTGAGAAAAATCTCATAGAAATGTAGAAATTCCAGCTTTCATCATACATTGAGCTCCACGGACATGTAACTGTTATGCTGACTTTTTATTTTGTATAAAGGTGCACGCCTTCTTTGTTGCAATATGTTAAGTGTTGTCAATTTTGCAGTTGAAATAATAAAGTTATTACATTTTTAAAAAAAAAAGCCTGAATATATATATATATATATATATTATTTGGAGGATGGAGATGGACTACAACAAATGTGATTGGTCTGTGTGGTAGCACTGTTCTTCTTCTTCTTTGTATTTCCTCTCACTACTGTACTTTGTTGTTTTCACGCTGGTCAGAAAGATGCTGCAGTGTTCGTAAAAATCACTGTTGCTCAGCTGTTGTATTTATCAGCTTCAGCTCACAGAGCTGCTTTATTTACTGCACAACTGTGTCTGAGCTACAAGAAGCAAATAAGAAAAAGAAAACTCAGCAATGCGAGCTGCAGTGTTGCATCAAAGAACCTGCATCGCCACCTAGTGCTCGGTGGTGTTAAAGCGTGGAACCGTAAATCACACTTTACTTGTGGTTCCCGGAGTTTTTAAAAGTGGCTAAGCAGCAACATTCCATCTACTGAATTAAATCCACTGCAGAACCAACATTTGCAGTTCCTCCACTGACAACTAGGGGCTGCCTTCAAAAGTTAGCTAATGCTTTCAGTTGGATATAAGTGATTCAGGGACTGCTGTGGCGGGTTGTGGTTTCTGCTCGCCTGTAGGGTTAGATGTGGGGCAGTGGCTCAGGGAACAGGGTCAACACAGCTGCTCCACAGTAATAATCATTTTTGGCTAAATTTACAGTAGTCTGCAAGGACCAGGGACACAACAGAAACCAGTAGGTTGCTGCTAAAGCAACTGGTTTCTATGGACTGGCCATCTGGCATTTTCCCAGGGAGCTGACGTGTGTGTATATTGGTGTAACAAATATACCATAAAACCAGCAGATCAGCTGCCCGATTGACGTTGTTAAACACCAACCCCTTCAGCTTTGACCCTGCCTGCGTAATGCATTCGGCCTTAAAAGAGTTTGTCTCCTCACCACTGGCCCTTGACACGTGCTGCTCCGCGGCCCATTGGTTATTTTCTTCACTGACACGGGGCTGGTCCAATCATATCGTGAAACACCTCCTCCGCTCGGCTCGCTGCGCCGGTGTGCAGTTCATGCTCTGTTAGGGCCATGGACTGTAAATAGTTAGGAGATGGAGAGAAAAAGAAAAGGAGGCGCAGAGAAACTGCATGAGACAAAGAAACAGGCTCTCCAAGAAGACGAAGCCAAATATTACAAAATTCTGCTAATCATCCAGCTAGCTAGCCTACATCTAATGGCAGCCTTGCACAGAATTCTTTCAGAATTAAAGAAATATTGTGGAAAAGTGCACAATGTTAGCTTTCCAGTGGTGTTTGTCACCACTTGCTGTGATAAACAGTTCATGAGAAAATTAACTTAATTTGAGTCAATTTTCAATGCTCATATACAGCTTGGCCTACTCTCATCATCGCATCCATTATTTATGACTGTATGGCTCAAAAAACACAGCAATCGCCACATAAATGATGAACCATATATGAAAATAAACGAAAAATGAAAAAAATCAAATGGCAGATTATATTTATCCATAAGGTTATCTACCCCCAAGATTTGCAGCAAGACTGCATCATCTCCAACAGTCATTATACCCCAAAATAATGTTTTTCTGCTTTTTAAATATTTTAAGTTGGTGAAAGCATGCACAGATGTGCCTGTGCCTTTGGCTGCATGACATCTGCATTTTTGTGTTATTTGCTTAATATGTTCATATAATGCTAAGTGGATCCCTGGTTTATTCAAGTTTCTATCCAGATCCACTCAAACTGGCAGTATCAGCCAAAAAGCAGCCAAGATGAACAATATAGGAAATCATATGGTAATTTTTTTAGCCATATTGCCCAGCCTTAATGAAATATTAAACTGTACAGAAATGACAGAAAATCACACTTTTTAAAATGATAGCATTTTATCTGTTGCCTTTGTTATGCCAGTGTAGCTGTGCACCTCTTTGCAAGAGAATCCAGAAACTCGAAGCGTATTTGTAATGTTAAGACACCACTCACCAACATGAAAAGTGGTTCAGCAGCATTCTGAGTTTGTTCTTAGGTTTTTAATTGTTTAACTAGTAGGCCGAGGCTAAGCTACTTTTAAGGCCTGGAAAAAATGACTTTGGGGTAGTTTTATGTAGCCTAGGTTTCTAAAGACAATGTAGGCTACAATGAAAGAAAATCACACTTTTCAAAGTGACATGATTTTGTTAATTGCAAGCATTATGCTCGTGCAGCTGTGTTTATTAGAGAATCCAATAATTCTGGACATGACTGCATCCTCATGTGAAAAAGAAAACTAAACAAAAAGCCTCACCCCACAGTCTCTTGTGTTTTTTGGCCTAGGCTGAGATAGCATCCCCAGAAAGACTAGACTAGAGACTGGACGCAGTGACAGAGGAGAGCAGAGCAGGACGCTGACCACTCTGGCCTTACAGATCCACTCTCACGGATTCATGTTAGCTTAAGGTATGTGGTTTCATAGGAAAGAGCTGCAAAGTTGGTCTACACACTGAAGAGACCAAAAAGGTGTGCTTTATCGTATTTGGTGGGCTGATTTTTTGTTCCAGTCCGCCCGTGTTCTTACTGCATCTTCAGGATTAGACTATAAGACCTGTAGTCAGGGCTGTGTCAGGTGTTCTGAACCATCCTCAGAGTTTTGCTGCTACAGGCCCAGACTGCTGGCGTACCTCCCATGATGCACTGGGCACTTCCCTCATTCTGTGTGTGTGTTTGTCTGTGAGGTCTCTGCATGTCTTTGTACATTTCCGAGGTCCCCACATTGTTTCTTGGATTAAATCCAGCAGCATCCACACACAACGCATGAGAACTGTGCAGGTTTATTGTGTTGTCCGTGTCCCGTTTCATCTCTGCTGCTGTTGTTGGTCTCGTTCTGTTTTTGTCACCGTTAACTTGTGCCTTCCTCCTCCTCCTCCTCCTCCTCCTCCTCAGGCATAAACACACTGAAACAAAGAGCTCTGCTGGTGTTTTTGTGAGTCTGCAGCCACATCACAATGTCGGCTGAGATGCGGACAGAAGGTTTATACAGCAGAAATAATCTGCACACAAGAAGCATCATCACAATATGACACAGATCAGCGGCGGCTCCACGTTTCCACGGAGACGAGTCAGCTGCTGGAGGAGAGTCTGAAATTTTGTTTGCAAAAGTGAAAAAGAAAAAAAAACAACCTTAGAGTAATGGAAGACTATAAAATAATAAAAACTGAACTGTACAAATCGTGAGCTGTTTAAAGTTTTAACAGATGTTGTTGCAGAGGATTTAAATTTAAACTTCTCGCCTCTCTGCTGTAGCTCTAATTAAACTTTCACAAGTTTCTGCATCAATATTTCTGTCTTTACAGTGTTCAGAGTTTTGAAGGGAAGCGAGCTAAAGTTTGATCTCAGATCAGCGTCTGCTTTGATTCCACTCAACCACATTTCAAAACACATTTTATGTCTGTGGTACTCTTGCTTTGCTGCCTCGATTGATGAATGTCGCAATACTAAACGTCACAAGTTCAGCCAAGTACAACACCCCCATTCTCCACCGATGCTCAAAACAATTTGATCCAGCTAAAATATAACTATGATCCAATTCATTCCAGATTTTAAGAATTGTTTTCATTAGCAAAGGAAACCTACAGATAGCATTTGATCTTCATTTTGGTTAGGGTTAGTTTGATCCTCCATCCTGAGTCGGGTGGAGCTGGACCTGGGATGTTTGTTAGGAGGCAACAGAAACACAAACATTAATGGTATCTACATACATCAATCATACACCAATAAAAAGATGAACAACTGCTTCATATTGTCTTGTTACAGGTTGCTCTATGTTACTTCTTACAAACAAAGCTCTGAATGATAAAGCTCCAATCTATGTGAAAAATCTCATAGTTCCTTACTGTCCTAGTAGAACATGAATGCAGGTCTACTTGCTGTTCCAAGAGTCTGTAGGTCTAGAAAGGGTGGAAGAGCCTTCAGCTATCAAGCTCCTCTATTATGGAATCAACTCCCAACCTCGGTCCAGGAGGCAGACTCCCTTTCTACATTTAAGACTAGAGTTAAGACCTT